>LPNX011170787.1:973389-1104219 GCA_001517045.1 Pseudotsuga menziesii
GGGTCGTGGGTTTGAAGAAAACAGGCGCGGACGAGTCGCGGGTTTCTGGCCAAAAATCGCGGTTGGGACGCGGATAAAACGGCTGAAAGGCGCGGTCGGGTCGTAGCTAAGGGCTGGAAAGGCGCGGTCGGAACGCGACTGTGAAGGAAAAAACGACGATTTACGGCGGCCGAAAACGACAGCCGAAAGGACAAAACGGGAAATAAAATAAAATAAAAACCAGCAGAGTCGCCAAAACTGTAGCTAGGGTTTTACCCCTAGCTTGTGCGAATGAGCACCTACTAAGGGAAATGGATTCCTTAGTAGCAGTTCAATAATATGTGAAATAAAAGATGCTAAACAGTAACAACAATTAATCTAAACATGTTCATGAAGCAAAACAGCAAAAAGTAAAGAATGATTTTTTATTGATCTGACCTCCAATGTGGAGGTTGGTGAATCCTGTTGCACTGATCCGAGAGGTTGCTCCGAGATCCAGCTGTTCCTTCTCTTTCTCTAATGGTGGAAATGGGCCAAAAGGGGCTCTCACGGTGAAAGTAGCTCAATGGTGAGCTAGGGTTTCAAGAGCAATTTTGGCAGAGGCAGGATACTTGTGATTGTGGATATGAAATGAGGGGTCTCCATCACTTATTTATAGTGGTGGAGTGCCGGTTTAGGGTTAGGGTTTCAGCTGTTTAGGGTTTTTTCCTCATTTTCCTCATTATTTTATATTTTTTCTTCCTTTTTGTAGATTTTTGCTTTTTTGGAGGAATTTTGGATTTTTTTGGAGGAAAAGAGGGTTTTATGGCCTTTTGGAGGCATTTTAAGCCTTTTGGAGGCTTTTTAGATGGTTTTATGGGTTTTTGATGGAAATATGGCAGGAAAATGGACAAATGAGCTATGTAATGGGGTAGATGAGGTAGTGAACCTTTTTTGGGTGTTAACAACAATGGACATCATGAATATTAGTTTATAATTAATAAATTACATCATAAATAAAATATGGACACTACAACAAACAACTCACAATAAAAATTAAAATACATAAAAATTCATATACGATGATCCATACGTACCATGATGACGATTTCTATTGTATTGCATCTTCCAAAGGTGAGATGTCACTCTCTGTGGGTTTAATGCAGTCTCCTGCTTCCCATTGAAAATATTTCTTTCAGTTGTTCTATACCTGTGATTCTTAGAGAGGAAATGCCTATACTCATCAAACACCTCCTCTCTTAAGCTTTTTGAACAACGAGATTTTATCTTAGGACCACAAACTGGACATGCAAATTTACCCTTTGTCTGAAGACCTACAATATTTACATATGGAATATCTATGTCAAATATATTCATTTATAAAATATTCTAACTACTCCATATCATTAAATGCAATTAAAGTGGAACTTAAAATTACAAACCACAAAATGAAGTTAACCGAGGGGCATTGTGTATTGTCCATACAACCATTGCATGGAATTGAAATTGCCTTTCTCGTATTGGTCTAGATACGTCATACATAGTTATGCCATTCCATAACTTTAGTAGCTCATCTATAAGAGGTTCCATGTATACATTCATATCTTTGACTTGGAACTTACCTGATTCATAATTTGGAGAACATATAAAATATATCATTATGAGAACCATTAAGATATATAAACCATGCAGAAGAGTAAATTAATAGATATCTATATGAAATTAAGATACATATTACGAAAAATGAGATGCCACAACTACATATAAATAAAACAGTTTTCATCAATAAAACATGGAATAATCATCAACAACATTATGTGCTCCCGCTTTATTGACAACCATGGAGGAATGTGCTGATAACAAAAATAGGCCACACCGTGTAAATGGATTTCATCTGTGCAAATGGATTAACACCATCTGCTGCCAAAGAAATCCTAAGATTACGTGGTTCTTCTTTAAAGTGAGGCCACTTTTCCTCAATATCTCTAAAAGCAGTACCATCTGCAAGCATTCGGATAACATCATATTGACTTATGTTCCTGGCATGGTAATCCATAAATTGCGCTATGTTTTTGCACCTGAACAGTCGTTGCAAACGTGGAATGATGGGAATATAACGAAGAACCTTCTGAGGCACCTTTTTTGTTACTTTATTTGTACGATATCTACTTACATGACATTCCAGACATTCTGTTGCAAATTCATGCTGATTATAATATATAACATGGTCATCGGGGCATGCATGAATTGATTCATAATGCATTCCAATATCTTTCATGATGGAAGATAAATCTCGATATGTGCAAGGTAAAATATTTGATGGTGGTAACAAAAATTCAGTTATCAAGCTACAATTTTTTTTGTTAATGTAATAGATAAATAATATTAACGAAACAAGCTTCATCCGTACGATGATCAATAATGAGTTAACAATACAATTATTAGATGAATACAAATAAACTTTATCATGATCATACAATTATTATATACCTTAGCATACATGTGATTGCAATGTTTGAAAGACCATTCATAACCTTCAAGTTCATTACCAACAATATAGTAGAGAGAATATTTGTTTTGGAGCCTTCATAAAGGGGTTCATATGCCTTATCGAGAAGAGGTATATCATGAACATCATCAAAGTCATCATCATTTTCATTATCAACATCATCGTCATCCATTCTAACGTTAAATGAATCATGGATCAATGTATTTGTACCATCATCTTCAATTACATCATTAGCATGATCATCTTGTTCAATGTGATCATTCACTTGTTCTCCATTAAACATGCACACTCCATGATCCTGATCCTGAACTTGTTCTAAAAGCACTTCCTCTAGATGACATGCTATAGGGTGTCTTTCCTTTAATATAAATACATGGAAACATCAATGGATTTACATTAATATATGAAAAAATAATAATACATACAATTACCAAAAAAAATGAATATAATAATGTTTATAATGTTAAACCTACAAATGGACGATATTCGTTCCCCCCCTCAGCGTGTCCATGTTCTCTGCAATGTTTTGTGGCTGTTGAGATCAATATTCTTCTCCTCTTAAATCCCCTGCATTGAGTACATGGACAATAACATTTGCCATCACCCCTTCGTTTCGCTGCATCCCATAGTCTAGCAAGCAATTGTCAGTTGTCTTCGTTTGGATCCAAAAGATTTAATCTATTTGACGTTTTGTCATAAAATTCGTTAATGAATATAACCGATTGTCTTAAAAAATCAAGTTCCACGCATAAACCACACGTCAAGGCTTTTTCAAATGGAGAGAAGTCGAAGAATAAAAAATTCCTGGCAAATTGTCTATCGATGAAAAAAAAAATTCCCACAACCGCCCGTTGAAGAATAAAACTATTCCTGAAAACGTTCGTTGAGGAACAAATAATTTTTGCAATCATCCGTCGCTTCTACAACAAACATGTCGAAATGTTTAAAACAATTTATATTTATAATGGACATGCGTCAGATATTCAACGCCTTGAACATAGTTACCGTTGAAAGTATGGTACCATAAAATTTAAAATCATGTAAACCTTAATTTTTTTTATAAAAAAATCTATACTGACCATCGGATATCTGATGCTTATGGGTCAGAATTCTGACTTTTTTTTGGTTCACAGATGTTGAAGATCCAACACAGAAGTGACGGATAACCACCACTAGAAGATTCATAATTCTGACGCTGATCCGACAAGGAAGTGTCAAATAGCCGCCACTACAAGAGTCGGAATTCCGACTCCCAAGTGTCGGATAATCGACGGTGCTATAAATATTTTGTTGTCGGAATTCTGTTGATTGATTGTTGTCCAACACATCCGTGTGAAATGTCGGATGAAGTCGGATTCTGTCGTCGGATTTCGGGTTCAAATCCTATTGTCGGAAGACCCTGAGCAACATTGTTTTTTGTGCGAAGATGTTTGGACCATGCGACATTTCTAGGATGAGGACATAAAAAGAGATCAGATGATCACAACCTTTAGGGGTTGTTCTATCGATTGGTATATGAATTTTTATGTGGTTCATGTGGGAAACCCTCAGAAGTCATTAGATCAAATTAAAACTGGTTTAATAGATGAATTTAAGAAGCTCAAGTTCGAATAACAGTGTATCATAGAGTTGAAAGAGATTAAGCAAATGTTGGGTGAGTATGTCTGGTATTTTGACCAGAGATTCAAGACCCTAATGGCTAAGGTAAGATTCCAAATGCCTGTAAAACAAAAAGAATGGTTCATTGTTATGCTATGACCCCATATTCAAGACCCCTTGATGCAACAAAATATAGTATCTTAGAAAAAAGATATTCATCTTGCTATGAAGTTAGAAGCTTCTCTAGTTGGAGAAGCTAGCGTGAGAACAATGCAAATACAGTCACAGTTAGCTAGCCTCACATTGCATATACAAGATATCAAGAAGAGAAAATAGATCCATGAGGAAGTATGGTGTACTAGATGTAAAACTGAAGGTCATCATAAGGATTCATGCCCAGCCTTCTTGGATTACCTTACATCAAGTGTGTTGAATCCATTAATTTCACAAGGGATGAAATGGCGTCAAGGTTGCCAATCCATAGGTCATAGTTCGGAAGAATGTATTTATTTACAGAAAATAGTAAGTACACCTACAAGCCTTTATTGTAAGTTTTGTTGATCGGTGGGCCATGATGAAAAGGACTGTAGGGAAATACAATGGATACCTACCTAATGAAGAATGAGGAGAAAATACAAGCCGAACAAGCTCATGCATGATTCCCTCAACCAAGGGGGGTGGTTTGTTTATAGGTAGAGGTAGAGGAGGAGGATTTGGTCGAGGGCGAGGCCAAATTATCTGCTATAATTGTGGGAATTCAAGACATTATTGTAGAGTATGCACCAATCCTACATCAAAATGTTCATACTGTAAAGCACTAGATCATACTATTGAAGAGTGTCAACAACTTATTGTTGAGTTCCAAGCCAGAGTGACGGGGAACTAGAACCATCCCCTGAATGTGAATCAGAATGTTCATAATATTTATGTTGAACCTTGACAAATTACCACTTTTTTAACAAGGGGTGGTGGTGCAACTGGAGATGATCTAGGAGCACCATGGAAAAATACAAGAGTTTGACCTGCAATGCAAAAGAAGGTACCATTTGATGTTCATAAAGGAAATGGATTCTTCTTTGATGCACAAAACGAGTTTGTGTATAGAAGTCATGCTTCAAAACATAACGATTTTCTAGCATTTGATGAGAAACCAGTCCTTGACATGCCATTAAGTTTCAACCAATTACTGACAAGAAATTCGACAGAAGAGGTAAGCATTTGAATAGATTCTCTAAGAGTTTTTTATCCCTTGTTAAGGATAAAGATGCAATGGTGAAGTTATCGACTCTAATAAAGGAAGCCAAGACAAGTATGAGACTAGATGAAAATGTTAATAATATTCATAAAAGAATTAAGACTGGTTGAGAATTATGCATGCATGCCCAAATAAGTGATTGCAATATGGATTTTATTATTCTTGACTTGGGGTCAGATTTTAACATATTGAAAAAGAAAACATTGGAGAGCATGAGGAAGCCTAAGTTAGTATGGTCTCATGTTTGAGGTTAGATAATTGGTTGAAAGTTTTTCCTGATGGTCAACTACCTCAAGTTTCTGTCGAGGGGGAAGGGCTATGAACTTGTGTATATTTTGAAGTAATAGAGATTGTTGATGATACAAACCCTTATCCAATACTTATGTGGATCAACTGGGATATTGATAATTATACCATCATAAATTTTAAGAAGTGAATTTTATCATTTGAAGATTCAAAAATGCAGGTAGTCATCTCAATCGATCCTCTAGAGGACCAGTGATATGTTGAGCCAGTGAAGGGTGAGTGTCAAGAAGAGTACCTAGATAACATTTATATTATTACATCTATAATGAATGACTACATCAATCCTATAGATGATGGAAAATTGAGTTCGAAAATTGTTAGTTCTTGTTCGTCAAATTTAGGTGAAGACTTGGAAAATTGGCACAACCAATTGCATGAAGTATCGATGCAAAAGTTTGCACGAATCACAAAATCCTTGTGATGGGTGGGTACTAATGTATGTGATCTACCTATTTACAAAGTATTACGTAATATGAATACATTTATCATGGAATTTGAAGACAACTTACTGGAACCTTGCCGATTATTAGCTCTTGATGTCGCCTTAAAAGCTACACCAACAAGATGTTGGGCTACTCATAAAAAATCCATTCTAGATTGGCCCTAGTGTTGAAGGATGTTAGAAATAGGGTTTGATGAGAATTTATTTTTTGTTGGTCAAAAGTACACGGTTCTTACGAGTCCTATCGACCACCATGAAAATTTTTGTACGACATGGAGGACGACGCCTGTACAAGAATGGGTACATCTATTCATACACTGGATATGATACCAAGAAATTGGTATACGTCAGTCAAAATACGACAAGGAACTATAGTTTGGGATGAGTTAGCTCATAATTTCAAACATACTTTTAGCTTTTTCGATGACAATCCAACTGTTGATGCTGCATTTTAAGTTATTAAAGACCATATTTTTTAGGACGTCCCCTGTCTTAGAGCCAATTTTTCCTCAAAAAAATACAACATTTCAATTATGGATGGATTTTTACAACATAACTGGAAAACCTGAAGATGACGATCCATGTGAAATTCATCTTCCTGAATCTGAAGGTAATCAAGCAGTGGAGCGACGGGGCCTATCAAATGACAAATTTTTGAAGCCTCTCAAAATAAATAAGGTGAATATTGGTTCCCCTAAGAATCCAAAATTTTCCAATATTGGGGATTATTGGGATGAAGAAACAGTGAGGAAAATTAGTGATTTGTTACATGAGTTCCAAGATTTATTCCCAACAAAGTTATCAAAAATGAAGGGGATTGTTGGAGATCTAGGTGAAGTGAATATTCCTTTGAAACCAGACGCAAATCCTGTCTAGCAACAATCATACAAATTAAACCCACGATACAAAGAGAAGGTCAAGACAAAGTTAGATTGAATGTTGGACACAAGAATTATTGAACCTGTTGAAGAATTAGAATGGAGTAGCGCAATGGTTGTACAAGATAAGAAAACTGGCGAAGTATGTATCTATGTCAATCTAAGGAAACTAAACGATGCTTGCTTACATAATCCATTTCCTACACCTTTTATAGATGAATTATTGGAGAGTGTAGGGGGAAAAATAGGTGTACTCTTTACTGACGGATTCTCTAGGTACCATCAAATCAGGATTTCAAAAGAATATCGACATAAAACCACCTTCGTGACAGAGTGGGGTTGCTTCCAATACATCATAATTCCATTCGCGCTTAATAATGTGCCTATTATTTTCTATAGGAAAGTGGTAGCTCCTTTGAAATATTTTATCCATAAGTTGCGGGAAGTTTAATTTGATGATTTGAAATTATATGGGCTAGTTAAGGATCATATTGATATTCTTCGGATATTGATGCTTGAACATTATAAACAATTTCAAGTTTCTTTAAATTTGAAGAATTGTATTTTTTGTTCACATTTTGGTATTTTATTGGGTCATGTTATCTTTCGAGAGGGAGCATTGATGGACCCCACAAAGATTGCGATCATTGTCGACTTACCCCTGCCATCATTGGTTAAACAATTAAGGACCACACTAGGTCACACTGAAAACTGTAGGAAATTCATCAGGGGATATGCAGAGATCACTACTCAAATGGAAAAATTATTGAAGAAAGATGTTAAATTCTAGTGGGATGAGCAATGTCAAAGGAGTCTGGATGTCCTTACAGAGAAAATGGTTTCAGCTCCTATTTTAGTATTTCTTGACTGGCGGAAAGAATTTCATGTGCATGTCGATGCGCTTTCTGTCACACTAGGAGCGGTGCTTGCAAAATCAGGTGAGGGTTATATTGATCACCCTATTTCATTTGCTAGTAGAAAATTTCCAATTGCAGAAAGAAATATACAACAATGGAGTGGGAAAGAATTTCTATGGTTTATGTACTCCATGAATTCTGACACTACATATTGGGTGGTCACTTTACGATGTTTACGAACCATTCTTCTTTGAAATATTTGGTCAATAAGCTAGAATTGGGGGGGAATATATGTCAATGGTTTCTTCTCTTCTAAGAATTTGATTTTGAAATTATTGTAAAGCTAGGAAGATTGAATCTAGGTCTTGGTCATCCTTCAAGGTTAGAAAGTGGAGAAGACCCTGTCAGTTTGATAATATTCCTTATGCACAAGTATTTTGTAGTAAACATGGTCAATGACTATTATGAAGACATTGTGCATTTCTTAACTATGGGGAGCACACTAGAAGGATTTAGCACAACACACACACAAAAATTGGTTGTAAAAGTTGCAGACTTTCAACTAATAGTTGGAAATTTATATAAGATGGGACTAGATGAAATACTTTGTTGATGTATCTTAGAACATGAACGACCGATGGTGTTGAATGAAGTTCATGCTGGCATCATAGAAGGACACTATGCAAGAAAAGAAACAACGCTCAAAATTTTATAGGAAGGATTATGGTTGCATACCCTTCATGCAAATGATATGGATTGTTGTCATAGTTGTGATATTTGTCAACGGATAAGAAAATCATCTCAATAGGATGAAATTCCTCTAGTACCACAAGTAAGTTTGTAGGCATTTGATAAATGGGTCGTCAATTTTGTGGGTCCTATTAACACACCGGGATAACAGACAGATGCACAATATATAATTATTGACATATTATTTAACTATGTGGGTTGATTAAGCAACAACAATCAGAGAATATACTGCAGCGAATGCTGCCAGGTTTTACTCGACCATGTGACGATGAGGTTTGGTTTTCCAAAAATTTTAATAACTGACCAAGGTATGCATTTTTTTAATCAGTTGATTGAGAAATTAACGAAAGAATTTTAGATCTAGCACAAGAAGATAACATCGTATCATCCGCAAGAAAATGGAGTTGATGAAACATTTACCAAAATTTTAGACCATGCATTGACTAAGATCTGTAATGTGAATCGGGGTGACTGGGATAACAAAATACCCACAGTTTTATGGGCTTATCGCACAACATGTAAGAAACTTACAATGAACACTCCATTCTGATTAGATTATGGGAAGGAAGTTATTATGCCAATGGAATATATCGTACCCAACCTAAGAATAACTACAATCACTGAGATGACAAATGTCGGTGCAATTGAAGAAAAAATATCTCAGCTGCTATAGTAGGAAGAAGATTGTTTCATTGCAGGCTATCACCAGCGAGTCGAGAAAGAGAAACATAGGGCTTGGCATGATTTCCATATTAAGCTAAAGCAATTTCAGCTACATGATTTTGTCCTTATCTATGATAGTAAGTTTCTAAAACATCCTGGTAAGCTTTGTACACATTGGTTTGGACCATATGTGGTAATTCATGTTATTGATGGAGGTGCAGTTGAATTATAGAAGCTAGATGGTACACCCTTCGACAGATTGGTAAATGGGAGTCAGTGAAAACCTTATAGGGAGAGTCATACTTTGCTTGATTGAATCATTATTGAATGAATTAATGAAAAAGAATGGTCTTGTATATAAGTTTGAATTTTGAAGTCTGTAGCAAGTTAAAGTTTTGTTGCAAGATAATTTTTTGTCATAGAAAAACTTGGCTCATAGGGGATTTTGGTGGTGTGTTTTTCTTTCAAATCCATAATTAATGCATAATGATTACCTGTATTTATGGTGAGAGAAGTGATGGATTTAATGGTGCTTTATCATAAATGGTCGAAAATATTTTAGCATGTGAACGGATTAGTCACCACGTTTTTCCATTTAATGCAGTCCCATGTGATTGGATCAATTACCGCATGCATAGATCTATTTCACTTACAAGCATGGGTTAATTGCCTCATTGTGCCAAAGTTGGAAGTCACCTGAAGAAAAATAATTGTCTACAGCTCATTGTGTCTAAGATTTATACAATGGAGATTCATGTGTCCAGTTCAAGCACTATCAAAGGTTCAGATGTAGAGGTTTCAAATCCCATATAAATTATCGAGGAGGAATCATAGGTTGTCTCACAACCAGCCCCTATAAATCTGTCGAGGAAGAAGCAAACTGCTGGTTGAGTAATTCCCCTTGAACAAAGATTTAAAGCTACATGTGGCAATGAGGCTTTAGGGTATAGTTCAACAACGATAATGTAATAACCCAAATTTTCGTAAAAATTAAAAAAAATTAAAGTTACATAAAATGTCCAAATTCGCAGCTAAGTAACTGCTAACGGTTAGCAGAAAATGAAACAGTTTATAACAGATCAAGGGTTTGTTTCATTAAAAGAATCTGTAAACTAAAGGATGTAATCTTAAACACCTGTGTTAGTACTATTAGTGACTTAACAGCTTTAATTTCATCAGAGTTAGAAAAAGGACTTGCATTTAGCTGCTGCTAGATATACTGATGATTTACTTTTGTCAAGTAGATAAGAAATCTTGTTTGAGATCGAGGCTTACTTAGTATTCTGCTAACTCAATTGTACTACTGGTTCTTACAGGTTTAGAAAGTAAGCGTAAGATCCTGTAGGTGTTTATTTAAAATTACATCGAGAAAAAATACTTTCCTAGCATGTTAAGATGCTAGTTTAAGAAAAGGTTAAATAAGCTGCTTGTCTTCAAGGAGGTAATGTAAATTCTTCTTCGTTGTTGTAAATCTATAAATTTATTTATAACTAAATCCATATTGACTTTCCATCAAAAATATAAACAATGGTTTAAAATACAAGAGCAAGTACTTACCAAATTTCCTTCAGTCGTATGATGATTATCTTCCAAAAGTCTATAGTACATGGTTAGTTTTCTTGTGTTTATAGTACTGGTTATTTATAAATTCCCATAGAGAGCATAGAGCTCATGGTTTTGGTTTAAGTTTACTTCAGCTGCTTAGTGATCTCGTAGCTATTCTCACTTCAATACTCAAGGTGACCTTCTCTTAAAGCATGAACATATTCTTTTGTTTTTCAATTATAAAATTAACAATGAGTTAATAGACTCTTTATGAGAAAGTCTCCATTATTGTTAGTCTTCAGTTTCTTTAAGAATCCCTCAATAAATAGCATAAAGGTTTTGTTTTGAGAAGTTTAAGGCTTTTCCTTTTTACTATAGTCATAAGCTATGTTATAACCATTCCATACCTCCTTTTAATAGTTCTAAAACTACACCATACTTATTCGACTTGTTTGCAAGCATGAAGATCTTCTAGGATAAAATAGTATCCAAGTTGTAACCATAGTATTCAAATTATAACTATTGTACAATAGTATTTTAAGTTATAACAATTGTGTTAAAATTATAACCTAATGTAGTATTACCTACCAAACAACTACTATGATGAAATCGAATGATGGAAACCAAATCTTATATAGTTTAAACCTATACTTTGTTAATTCCCATGGCATATTATAAATTGTTGGCATGTTGCTTATCATTAGCAATCATAGGACATATGGTTATTTGAAATGATAGATTGTAAAATGTTTTTGTCCAGTGCTGACTTAAGGTTTCGACCCACACCTGTTGAAATTTTTGGAAGGGCATGTGGATAGGATTTCATCCATTCATTGGTTGACTTAAAACCTTGCAAACCCTACTCCTTTGCATTTTCAAACTAAGGGTTCTCCTTCTTGTTGGCCGAGCTGTGAGGCCTGTAACCACCTTTAACATTGGGAATTTTGCCTGCAAATGCTATATTATGACTGCTGGGTAAATTCATTTATGGTTTGGGTTCTCCTGTGTGTTGAAAAATACATCACGAGTGTGGTTGTTGGTTTCTCCTTGTGGCCCGAAGACTGTACTTGTCTCAATCTTGCAACTGCTCACACATAGCTTCTGCATTGTAAATTTGAGTCTGTTTTCTTGCCTTCTCCTTCGCAAAGGTGACTTCAAGGTTTCTTGCCTTTCAGTTCGGTGCCAACGTGACCTGGTGTGGCCATCTCTTCTCAATTTTGACTCTAAGTTAACAGGTAATACTTACGCTATCTCGGTTTTTCTTTTTCATTTGATTATCCTTACGAGGGTTGTTACCATTTTATGCAAACCAGTATTTAAAAAATGTTTTTGGTTTGGAACTTGCAGGTTCCTGCTATCGGCTCCAATACTGTGGGAAGAAATGAGCTCATACTTCAGTCTTTTCATGGACTTCCAATTGGTAAGCCTCGGTTCCATCAAAGGTTCTTCCTACATGAGGTTATGGTTGTTGGAAGTGGTTCCTGTGGTTGAATGCATGGCCTCGATTCTCTGTTAGTTATGATTTAAAGCTTGTTTATTGCATGTCAATGCTTTTAGAAACCCTTATGGGTACTTCGTGCAGGGTGAAGAAGGCTCTTGGAAGCCATGATGTAAAATGGTTTTTAAAAGATGTTTTTAGCCTTACGGCCTGAACAATGTAAATGATTTCATTTTTATTTTTTTAAAAGAGCCCAGCTCTAAATTCAGAGAGGCTTGTCAACCTTTGTCTAGTTTACTTCAGTTTTTAAAGTAAATTTTAGTGAAGGAAGACTATGAAACAGTCGGGGTTGTAATGTGAGCAGGATTTTGTTCTCCTGTCAGCAAAATATTTTGATACTGTCTAATATAAAAATATTTTGTGCATTTTGGTTTTATTAGCAGTCCTAAGCTTCGACCCTTTGACTCTAAAGGCTATAAGACATTCCTTAATAAAGGATTATGCATTTGTGAATGGTTTAATTATTATTGGATTATTTTAATCAATAATTTGTATATGTAATATTTTCATTATTACCCTGTCTTTATGATGATTTTCAATGCACAGTTTATGGGAAGATTACTGTTTTTAAGGGTGATATTTTATTCTAGTTTTGGATTTTAAAGGGTTAATTATTATACAAACCCTACAGTTCGATAATTGCTTTATTTATACTTAAAGAATTTTTAGCTCTGTTCGATAAAAGACAAATAGCATTATTTACAAGTAATAGTTTGATAATAGCTCTGTTTATTTAATAAGTTCTTTAATGATTTTTTTTTTAACAGTTTTGTTTATAAATTTCAGCTAAGAAAGAATTAGGGTTTTCATGCTGCATACTAGTAAAAAGGAAATATTTATCTTTCAAATTTTAAGTGGTATATTACTGTAGAGACTTCTGTGGTTTTAAATAGATTATAGTAGAATCATTCTGTCTTAGACAGAGACACACAGTGTCTAGAATTCAATGTTGTAAAAATGTTTCTACAATTCTTTTTACCTGGTTTTTAGAAGTTAGCCTACTTACTTTACTTATGTTTAATTGTTAAACTATAATCTCTATATTTTATAAGAATGCTAATACTAGAATTATTTCTATAATAATATTATTACTATTCTTTTACATACCTATCTTTTAGTTTAACTGAAGTAAATAAATACAGACAATATTTAATACTTCTTTATAGTAGCAATCATAAGCAAACTAGGTAAAATCTAGTTACAATTTTCATTCAAGTAAACGAATCATCTTATTCACCTAAACACCCAGCTGTACTAGAGTACTGCCTGAGTCAGGCGTGGAAAAATACAGTTTGGGAATTCTAATTTTATATGTTTCTCATTTTACATATTAATTTCTATTTCTAACATAATATGTAATTTACCAAGTCTAACATTACACAGTTATTCTTTTCTTCATAAGACTTAAAATTCTAACATGCCTATAGTTAGAAACTAATAAACATTTTACTAAAGACAGTAAACAAATATAATAACATAAAGACAAATAGAACATTTTAATGACAAGAAGACAACAGCTTAAGGAGGTTGTTCCCCCCAACCAAACTCCTGGAGAGCGCTCAGACAACGCTTCCTCAGGACCCCCGAGCTTGTTCCTGGTCTTCTTGGCAGAGAACTGGGTGGAGAATATAACTTTAAGACCTCTATCACCTGACTGGTCCAATTACCTTAGTAATTAAAATATGCTCACAGCAGTATGAACTTCATCCTAGAAGCTGCAACAAGTTCAGTCTCAGTAGTTGACCCCTCAAACTCACTTCAGTAATCCCCTCCATTGAATTTCTCTTGAGTAAATTCATTCACCCTGAATGATCACCTCTATAATGAGCAACCTCAGCTGTCTTCAATGGGAATTGTATAGAGATGCCTAGGTCTTCTGAGTCACTTTCCATTTAATGAGCCACCTGCTCTGATTCCACTGATGCATCATGTTATCATCGGATCTACTCCAGCAAATTTCAGTTTCTAGCAGCATTCAAATGTCAAAGTGACCACTCAGTTTGAAGGGCCTTCTGGCAGCACACCATGGTGGATACATGGAATCGTAAGAAAGAGAGAAAGGACCTGCTCCTCTTTTATGGAGAGCCTCTGATTCAGAAACGTATGCAGATTATGGAATGAGTGTGTGTGATTCACAATCTGTCCTTTCTTCTAAAAGTTCTGACACTCTTGACACTCTTGGATCCAGTGTGTTAGGGGACAAACTAATTGAGTGAACATTATGACAGCAGTGTAGATGATATAAAAAATCCAAAACATTTTATTATTTGGAGTACACATATGAATACTCATATTCATCCAAATTACGTCGTGAGATTTAAAGTCTCTACCCAAGAACAAGATCGTGTTGGATCAAAAGTAGATCATTGTACAGATAGTATTTTGGGAACTGCAAAACATTCAATGCTGGATGGTCCTTGGCAGCAAGAGATGGCAAGGCACCAGCAGTCTTATCTAGTCTTGGTAAAGGAAGACAAAAAATAAATTCGGGGGCATGTGGAATTACCTGTAAAGATGCCAACTTCTGTATGGGTGCCTTTTCCTATGTTGTTTTCTGTCATTGAAAAGCACCTATCTAAATCAAGTATCGATTCACTTGAGCATCGCTATTCTGATTTCAAGAATAGGAGAATATCTCGAGAAGTCCTTATAAAGATGGTGAGAAATATTGCTGGAGACAAGTTGCTAATTGCTGCCATCTATGTGGTGAATAATGTGGTTGAAACTAAGGGCCACTAATTGGAGGAGATTGAACGTGCCCTCAGTGCTGCAACTTAAGTTATGCCCAGAAGAACCAGAATATGTGGAGATAGGCATTCCTTTTGGAATACCAATTTCAATTTAAAGATACTATTGCTTTAAAATATGCAAAGTTGGTTTATGCAAGAGATGGTTTGATCCATTAAGACAATCCATGGATGCATTTATCACAGAGACAACCACAGGATCTGCAACATTGAAACTTTACAAAGGTTTTTTGTCTGTTGTGAGTAGAACAAGTCCATAAAGCTTATATCACCAAGATATTTCTTCTTTTGGAAGATGACACCTTTGATCACAAAATAGTATTGTTACCAACTACTTTTGATCATGAAATATCCGATTCCGTTGAAGCTGGGAATTTTGATCATAAAACAGCAGCAGCATCATCCTCTTCAGTTCAGGAAATATCTGATTCAATAGGCGTTGGCACCGTTGATCATAAAACTACATCATCATCTTCTTCAATGCCTGAAGGATCTGATTTTGTTGAAGTTTCATCCATCCGAGAAAATTCGAACAAATCCTGTGAGGCTTTAGATAACCAAATGGAGCTAGAGTTGAATGAAGACAATTACAGAATGCTGCAGAATGTTGAGCACAATAATGTCCATGAGGCATTCCACTTGCTTTAGAATCATCCTACTGTCCAGAGAATGGTCATCTCATTGGCCTCAGATAAAGTTGTCTGGGATGCTTTGCTAAAGAATGAGAAGGTTCATGAATTTAGACAATCATTTCAGTAAGGTGAACTAAAGCTATTGGAGACATCTAAAGACTCAGAGAAGTCGGCTTTTCATAAGGAGAATCCTTTTAGGATATTGAAAATATTAAAACGAAGGTGATGGAATTCACAGAGAAAATAGCAAAAGTTATTAACCAATTTATTGGATTCACAGACAAGAAAATCCTTTTGGAGAAAGATGGAGATATGGACCGGGCTTTAAAAGGAGGGTAGTGGAATTTACAATCAAATGGATGCTGCTTGTTTTATTCGTCTATATGGGCTTCTAATCAGAGTTCGAGCTATGCTACAAAATCGACTATGATGCCACTGGGATTTAGAGCAAATGTTATAATGCCATTTTAGAGGCTCCATTTAAGTGTTCAGAGTTATAGTTTGCTTGTGAAAGCGATTCTGTTTGTTGACAAATGTCTCTTTTAGTTTACACTTGTACTTGAATACTTTTTAAAAGGGATTGACTTCCCTATTTTTAAGGAGGTTGGATCCTTAGAAATAGGATCTTATAGTTACCTTAAACAAACAGATATTTAGTATTTAAGGAGAGTCTCTAGATGAGACAAGCAGGAGCTCTTCCTCTCATAAGGAAGCAAGGGGTTGGCAATTTTGGAGTTATGAAAGCCCAGTTTTGATCATTGTCTGTACAACATAACTACTCTACAGCTTCAATACAGGTTCTATTTTGAATGAGCATGATTATGATTTGTCTATGTATGTTATGAGTTGTGTTTCTTATAATTTGTCATGTATATGGTCCATTGTATTCCATTACAGTGATTCTTATTTTGAAGTACAACTATCCTTTATACTTTCAGAAAATAGAGGCAGTTTCACTTCATGACTTTATGATCATAGTTACTCAGATATTGGACTTTGTGTTGGGTTTTATGTTATACAGTTCCTGTATGGTTTCATGATCTTCTTATAGCTCTGATTTCACACCAACCTAGTTCTTCGATAATTGTTTCATTTTCTTATAAGCTTTCATGTTATACTAGCCTAGTTCATTTATAATTGTGTGACTTTTCCAATAGCCTTGATTTCATACCAGCTTATTTTTCAGTTTGATTTCATTGATTTTCACATTTTTGAAAAATATTTCCTTAAGCTTGAACCCCTGTAGTCTAGGTTCAACTTTAGGGATAACATCTTCTGGCGCCGTTGCCAAGGACGGAGGAGTGAAGATATCTTCCCCGGGAAAGAATGACAAAGATCAGATATAGCTCTTGATGGTGGATGGGAGCAGGGAATTAGTTTGACTACAGATTTATTCACCGGGCGACTCCATGTTTGAAGAATCCAGAGGCGATTTTACAAGATGTCAAAGCATTTTGAAACCATGTTGGCACAAAGATTTGCTCCTCTCAATTTCTCAGATGTTCCTAGCTTTCCAAATACAGTACCTATCATGGATGAATGGGGATATTTTCTTCCGCTATTCTGAGAAAAGGAAGAGGACAATCTGGCACATCATGTAATTAAATTTCATCAATACATGGATCAGCTGAGTATACATCATGAAGATGTATTTTCATGATTCCTTTTATTCATATTGTAAGAGGATTTACCCAGCTGAGTGTCTTTTTGAGCAGTGCTGTAGGGGATATGCATTATATATCCAGGGTTTAGAAGTAGATTCTTCCAGTAGTAAAGATGAAGCTGGTGGTTATGCTATGAAGAAGGAATAAGATCCATTATTTTCCTCTAATTTTGTTTTATATCAAGAAATTTTTCAAAATTCTGATATTAAAGTTGATGATAGCATCATAGAACAAAAATCTTCATCTTTAAAAATTGATCAGAATGCTTCATTTTATGATAAAGACATTGAAGTTCTACATCAACATCAACCAATTCACTCTGAAGATATGCCAATCTATGATGAGTATTCAAATGAAAAAGAGCAGATCCCTACATCACCTTTTGTTGATTTGAGGGTCAGCCAATAGGTGTATGACAACTATGAATCAAATTTTGATGAGGAACAACATTGTGTGGAAATCAACCATCCTGAATCTGTAGAAGACATTGAGCAGCCATATTTGCAATTCAATTTGCAGGTAGCTGAAAGTGGCAGTCATTATGAGGAAGAGGATATACAGAGATATTTTGATCTTCAGCAAAAGGTATTTCCTTATAGCTTCATTGATCCATTTGTTGATTATATGGAGTCTTTGAGAAGCTCAAATGTCAGATTGTTTTTGTCAAATGGAGGATGTATTTTCCCTTCTTTTGAAATGAATTTTGATATTCCATGGGCTCCTTTATGCATCATCTCCAGATCAGAAGTTTTACTAGTTAGTCAAATATTTGTATGGCTTCATTGGAAGCATGATTTTACCTGATCAAAATAAAGAAGATGATTAGAATGGGAGCTGTAAATAAATAAGCTTGATGCTTCAAGCATTTCTTTAAGTTTTTACAGTATGATCAGATTGTTGTGAGAGGATTAGTCAATTTGCAGAGTAGTTTAAGGATTCAGTCAGCAGTTTGTTTTCAATCTTTTTAAGTAACAGATATTTGTGATGAAGACTCCAGCCTAATCAAATGGAAAGGCACTTGGTCTACTTGTTCTTGGTAGCTCACAGGGAGCATGCCATCCCCAGACAAAGCCAAATGTTATCATCAGATCTGCTCCAGCAAATTTCAGTTTCTGGCAGCATTCAAATGTCAAATTGACCACTCAGTTTGAAGGGCCTTCTGGCAGCACACCGTGGTGGATACATGGAATCGTAACAAAGAGAGAAAGGACCTGCTCCTCTTTTATGGAGAACCTCTGATTCAAAAACGTATGCATATTATGGAATGAGTGTGTGTGATTCACAATCTGTCCTTTCTTCTAACAGTTCTGACACTCTTGACACTCTTGGATCTGGTGTGTTAGGGGACAAACTAATTGAGTGAGCATTATGACAGCGGTGTAGATGATATAACAAATCCAAAACATTTTATTAGTTGGAGTACACATATGAATACTCATAATCATCCAGAGTACGTCGTGAGCTTTAAAGTCTCTACCCAAGAACAAGATCGTGTTGGATCAAAAGCAGATCATTGTACAAATAGTATTTTTGGAACTGCAAAACATTCAATGCTGGATGGTCCTTGGTTGAAGAGATGGCAAGGCACCAGCCGTCTTATCCAGTCTTGGTAAAGGAAGACAAAAAAGAAATTCGGGGGCATGTGGAATTACCTGTAAAGATGCCAACTTCTGCATGGATGCCTTTTCCTATGTTGTTTTCTGTCATTGGAAAGCACCTGTCTAAATCAAGTATCGATTCACTTGAGCATTACTATTCTGATTTCAAGAATAGGAGAATATCTTGAGAAGTCCTTATAAAGATGGTGAGAAATATTGCTGGAGACAGGTTGCTAATTGTTTCCATCAAAGGCATCAAAAACCAGAAAAATGGTATGGAAGGATTCAAAATCATGGAGCATGGTTGACAACATGTTCTCAACACTGAGAAAGTGCACTACAAAAATGAGTTCACTTCATTCCTGAATGAGGAAAATTCTATGGAAGGTTTAAAAAATGTAGAGCATAGTCCACAGCCTGTGCTTGACTCTGAGAATGCACACAAAAATGAGTTCACTTCATTCCTGAATGAGACCACTGTAATTGGACCTTCAGGATTGCAAGGTCAGAGTCCACTTGGACCCAAGCCCATTGATTCCCAACAGTTTCCTTGTAAAAACGAGTTTACTTCTCACAACAGTTAGGCACTCTTCTAGGGTACTGGATTGAACTTGCATCAAGGAGTTTTGGCGTTGGGTTTAAAGTCTCAGTTATTGGGTTTCAAACTTCATTATTGGTCTATACTTCCTCAGTGTGGTTAACAAGTTTGGAACCAGCAAAGTGTATTTAGGATTTGCTACTGTGTGCCTCCTTGCTGTCATCTATGTGGTGAATAATGTGGTTGAAACTAAGGGCCGCTAATTGGAGGAGATTGAACGTGCCCTCAGTGATGCAACTTAAGTTATGCCCAGAAGAACCAGAATATGTGGAGATAGGAATTCCTTTTGGAATACCAATTTCAATTTAAAGATACTATTGCTTTAAAATATGCAAAGTTGGTTTATGCAGGAGATGGTTTGATCCATTAAGACAATCCATGGATGTATTTATCATAGAGACAACCACAGGATCTGTAACATTGAAACTTTACAAAGGTTTTTTGTCTGTTGTGAGCAGAACAAGTCCATACAGCTTATATCGCCAAGATATTTCTTCTTTTGGAAGATGACACCTTTGATCACAAAATAGTATTGTTACCAACTACTTTTGATCATGAAATATCCGATTCTGTTGAAGCTGGGACTTTTGATCATAAAACAACAGCAGCATCATCCTCTTCAGTTCAAGAAATATCTGATTCAATAGACGTTGGCACCGTTGATCATAAAAATGCATCATCATCTTCTTCAATGCTTGAAGGATCTGATTTTGTTGAAGTTTCATCCATCCGAGAAAATTCGAACAAATCCTGTGAGGCTTTAGATAACCAAATGGAGCTAGAGTTGAATGAAGACAATTACAGAATGCTGCAGAATGTTGAGCACAATAATGTCTGTGAGGCATTCCACTTGCTTCAGAATGATCCTACTGTCCAGAGAATGATAATCTCATTGGCCTCAGATAAAGCTATCTGGCATGCTTTGCTAAAGAATGAGAAGGTTCATGAATTTAGACAATCATTTCAGTAAGGTGAACTAAAGCTGTTGGAGACATCTAAAGACTCAGAGAAGTCGGATTTTCATAAGGAGAATCCTTTCAAGCTATTGAAAATATTAAAACGAAGGTGATGGAATTCACAGAGAAAACAGTAGAAGTTATTAACCAATTTATTGGATTCACAGACAAGAAAATACTTTTGGAGAAAGATGGAGATATGGACCGGGCTTTAAAAGGAGGGTAGTGGAATTTACAATTAAATGGATGCTGCTAGTTTTATTCGTCTATATGGGCCTCCAATCAGAGTTCGAGCTATGCTACAAAACCGACTATGATGCCATTGGGATTTAGAGCAAATGTTAT
This sequence comes from Pseudotsuga menziesii, assembly GCA_001517045.1. Lineage (NCBI taxonomy): Eukaryota > Viridiplantae > Streptophyta > Pinopsida > Pinales > Pinaceae > Pseudotsuga > Pseudotsuga menziesii. Next base: position 994,190 of record LPNX011170787.1, read on the forward strand.
AATGCCATTTTAGAGGCTCCATTTAAGTGTTTAGAGTTATAGTTTGCTTGTGAAATCTATTATGTTTGTTGACAGATGTCTCTTTTAGTTTACACTTGTACTTGAATACTTTTTAAAAGGGATTGACTTCCCTATTTTTAAGGAGGCTAGATCCTTAGAAATAGGATCTTATAGTTACCTTAAACAAACAGATATTTAGTATTTAAGGAGAGTCTCTAGATGAGACAAGCGGGAGCTCTTCCTCTCATAAGGAAGTAGGGGGTTGGCAATTTTGGAGTTATGAAAGCCCAGTTTTGATCATTGTCTGTATAACATAACTACTCTACAGCTTCAATACAGGTTCTATTTTGAATGAGCATGATTATGATTTGTCTATGTATGTTATGAATTGTGTTTCTTATAATTTGTCATGTATATGGTCCATTGTATTCCATTACAGTGATTCTTATTTTGAAGTACAACTATCCTTTATACTTTCAGAAAACAGAGGCAGTTTCACTTCATGACTTTATGATCATAGTTACTCAGATATTGGACTTTGTGTTGGGTTTTATGTTATACAGTTCCTGTATGGTTTCATGATCTTCTTATAGCTCTGATTTCACACCAGCCTAGTTCTTCGATAATTGTTTCATTTTCTTATAAGCTTTCATGTTATACTAGCCTAGTTCATTTATAATTGTGTGACTTTTCCAATGGCCTTGATTTCATACCAGCTTATTTTTCAGTTTGATTTCATTGATTTTCACATTTTTGAAAAATATTTCCTTAAGCTTGAACCCCTGTAGTCTAGGTTCAACTTTAGGGATAACACATCATATTAAATATCACTCAAGAATTTCCACAAAAACCATCCAGTGGTAAAGAGATGTGATCAAATTCAATACACTGGCTCACCATTTGTATCTTCAACTATGATGAGCCCCCGACATCAATGGTTAACTACTGCATTTTGGTTATCCGAGGAAGAAATTGATGTGATAATTCACGATTGGCCTGAATAGTGGAGAACCACAACAGGAGGGCACATCGGGGACCCAAGGAGGTAGGCCCCAAGATGGATACAACCCACCTATCTTGCATGATGATGATGATAAAGAATCAAGTGCAACACCTATAGATCCGTTTTTTGCAGAAAAGAGGAAAGCCACTAAGGAGAGTAAAAATAGACGTAAAATGGAAAAAGTATGTCAGAGATCCTCCTTTCGGGATCACTGATGATGATTATAACTTGCTAGAAAACAACATGGCAGAAGTTGTTGAGGAAACATGTCTTAATATTGATAGTCAGCACACATAACTTCTTGGGAGCATTACCCACTTTATTTAGACTCTTTTTGTTGTGGTAAACCAAGTCAGAGTTGTGGTTAGTCAGGTCCCATCGTAGTCGTAGGAAGCGGGTCCTTCTGAGGATCGTTCGACTGAGGTGCAACTGTCGCGACAACGCCATAAGGTTCAAGTGTCTCCTAAAGCACTTGATTTGGGCACACCAAAATATAATTATATGATTAAATATCTTTATTATGCTAGCATGGACCTTTTTGTGATTCCCATTTTTTTACTGCATAAAATTCAGCAGGATGTGGTCAATGAAATTAAAGCAAGGGAACATATGTTGTATGATCAGATGAAGTTGTCCAAGAACATCGTATTGTCACTCCAGAATCAATTGGAGGATAAAGAGAAGAAAACATAAAGGTGGCAGAAGGATATTGTTGGGACTCAGAAATGTCACTTTTCATCCACTTTATCTTCCGCTATTTCTCACATTTCATCGTCCCATTAACCTTTTATTATACCATTTCCATGCATATATGTGGGTTTCACCTTATTATTTCCACTTTCTTTATTTTTAGTATTTTAAGTGAATTTATGATTAAATATTAGAAAATTAACATGTTTTTCACTAATATCTCAAAGTATGGATGAGCTTTGTAATGTGTAGGAATATGTGAAGGATTAATTCAAAGAAAAGACTTCACGTATATCTCCTCCACCATTTCAAGGAGATAGTTATGCAAAGAATATTCCAAGGAGAAGATCATGGATATTTGGTTGAGAGACATGTGGAGGATTGGTGAGAGATATGTGGAGGATTCGAAGGGATCATATCTTGTAATAGTAGGAAAGTAGTTGAGCATTTGAGTGAATAGTGTATCTCTCATTATGAGATGGTTATTTCCTTCATGTATAAAAGAGAGAGCTCTCTCTTCATTTCAATAATCTTAAATCCTAGATTATCTTAGAATATCTTAGATCTTAGATTATCTTGGAGAATAGTAGATTGTAGAAGTTAGTCTTGACTTTGTAATATGGAGAAGGGAATTCTTAGCTTTTGTTCATAATCTTGGTTTGATTCTTTCATAATTTATGATTGATTCTTGTGATGTAATTTAAGATTGATTTATGGTTAATGTGAGCTCACATGTGTTGTCTTGTTTCTCTTCATATGTTGTCTTTATTTTATGCAATTTACTTTCAGTCGTGTGTTTCATCTACCAGCATTAGATTAGCAATTGCTTGTTTAGCTTAAGGGGGGTTAAATTAGATTAGTCTTAGTTTCAAGGGGAGTTTAATTAGCTTAATTTTGCTTCACTCCTGCATACACTTTGCATGTGCTTCGTAAGCCTATGAACCTCGGATTGACAAATTAAATGGCTAGGCAATTACTACAATGGAATTAAAATGACATTAATTCAGCCCAATAGATATGAAGAGGCCCAAGCTAGTTGTCTCATTTTATTTCCATGAAATCCCAAAAGTTGAGGTTACAACCGACATGCTCCCTGAGGCTCGGGTTATTAGGCTCAAAGAAGTTTGTACTAATGTCCATAAGCGGATTGCAGAACTAAAAGCCAAGCTTCTTCCCAGTACCCCTCCCGAAGTACTGGAAGAGTGAAAAAGGGTGGTGGTTGAGGATGTACAATGAATTCAGGAGGCTGATGCACTCTGTGATAAGGCATATGTGTAGGTTTCCCATTCCTCGAAAGACTTGACTGACGATGTTTAGCTGCAAAATACAACATAACAACTTCATACAACATATTCCAATCTGACCGGGTTAAGGAACTCATTGAAAATGTTGACCCTAGTTAAGAAGATGAGTAAGGATGCTAAACTCAAAGTCTTACAACAGTAATTCAATAAACTATGGGCACAAAAACAATGCATAATTGATCATGTCACAGAGCTTCAGGCTGAAGTAGAACAAGTACAATGACCATTCATCTTGTGTGTGTTCAAGTGCGACAAGATGTAGAGACAATTGTGGTGGAAAGTTTAGAACATACAAGATTTAAACATTTGGAAATAATTTCTAGAGCCAAGGAAGATCTTTAGTGACAAGAAGAGGATGTGATGAAAATATTCCAATATTTTCAAGATAAGATGAATGAGATAGAGGTCTCTATCTAAAGTGGCTCAGGACAAGCCACATGTGAGTGTTAGGGGCATTTGGCCCTAGGTTAGAGGCATAAATTTTTGTCTATAATTTTTGGGTAATCCGGTCGAGGTGTGAAAAAGCCTATGACCAAGTGGATACGGAAATGGTAAGTCTCAGAATTTTGGGAAAAAATTGGGGAAACATTACATGTATGCGGTGAGTTAGTTATAAAAGTTGTCCACTTATTGGTAGTAGGTGCATGATGTTAAATTGGTTGTTATATACTATAAAAATGTAAAGTGTTGAGCTTTAGAGAGTCAATCTCGAACTAGTCATAATCAGAGTCACGATGATAGCGGGAGATAAGTTAGAACACATTTTGAAGAAGTCTATAAAACTGTAGGTTGTAATGTGAAGAATGAATAAGAGTCGTAGGGTTGAAGTATTGTCAATCCACAAATTTTGTGCGCAGATGTAATGTAATGTGATGGATTTTTTGGGATATTTCTACAGGCTGTGTGTGCAGAACAAAGCATTCAGACACAACTCATGCCAAATGAAGAGAACTTTTGTGGTTTACTCCCATACAGGTTTCCATGTTAAACTCTTTGTGTTGTATGGTGTATGTTTAAACTTCATGTGATTATTTATATTTTATTGCAACTAGTAATATCTCTGTTGTGCGTGATAAAATGATAATGCTTTACATGTGTTGGAAAAATATTGTATTATGTTCCTCTATGTTGTTGGTTATGTTACGTGTCAATGATGATTTATTTGTCATCATCGTTGGGTAGGATGTCAGGTATTGGTATGAAAATATCCCAAATATCCCCTTCTGCAACTGTAGAAGCTTGGTTCCTATAGTCCCTCTAGATATCTCAGGTGATAATTCATTTGTGACGCAGGTGTTGCTGATAGGGTTATGCTCTGTTGGGTCGATGCCTTGGGTTTTGTTGGTCGGATTGGATAGTTGAACCTGCGTTGAGTCGAATTGAGCCAACAATACTTTATATTTTTATTAAACCACTATAATACAATAAAAATATTCAATAGAACATATGATCGTTGTAATAGTTTAACATATGTTACATTGAGTGTCCCATTGGAATATCGAAGACAATTCGTAAATCATTCAAAAAATTAAAGTTTTTATACAATAAAACATAAAGGAAACTTAACAAAAAATTAATTCATTAATATTTCATGTTAATTTAGAATAATTGGTCATAATATATTTAGATCACCAATAATTGCTTTCAAATAGATGGATTGTGTAATTTGGAAGGATACATCATTTCAATATTTTAATATTGTGTAAAGATAAGGAGATGCAAGAATTAATCCCATGCTATAACCCACTTAGTTTCAATATAACTACTAATGAGTGGAGGATCCTTTCATTGATTACTAAAGGTGAAGTATTAACCTAATCGCCATTTTCATGCACTTTAACGTACAAGTTCGGGAATTTCTTATCCTTATATGAAAGCTTTAGTCAATTTACCCAAAACCACCCTTTTCAACTAAAAACTATACTTTTCTTAGGAATTCAAAACTCATTCCTCAATTTATTATGTTTATCATCTCTCTTTTTTTAACATAAACAATTGAGTAGCATTTTGTATTTCTAAAACCAAAAAAAATTACATAATGTTGTGGAAGGATTGCTCCCAGAGTAGGAAAATGTCCATAACTCCTTGTTCATGTTTGTCATATTTGAATCTATCACGATATTTCCCTATTCTATGGAGGCTATATTCCTTACAAATTGTCTGAGAATAAATAAAAATGTAGTTCATTGCAGAAACCAAATTCCTATCCTACACTAAATCCAGGAAATTGGGATATCCCATTTCATTCTTTTGGATTTAAACCTGAAACTTTCTATTCCCCTAAAGACTTAGAATTGATTCATCCAAATTGACTTTAAAATTCTTAAGAACTTGCATAAAAACTTAGCAAAGAAAATGGACCCATAGCTTCAATTCGCTTTAATAGGGAACTAAAGAGGCTAACACTGTTAATTGAATGCCTATGGAGACCTTAAAGTGATTCTTGTAGATATGTTCTCGATGCTCAACAATTATTGTGGTTCTTCCCTTAAATTGTTTGTTGTCCACTTTTTTGTCATCGACAGAGTTTTTCCCTTGCTCATGAAATTTTTTTATTGTTTCCCAATACCTCACTCCCCAGAAATTTTGTGTGATATGTTGCACTCCAAACACTGAATTGTAGGGAGGTTATAGCCAACTTGTTTCCCCTCCAACCCGGTAATCCCATCCATCGGCTATGTAAACAATAAAATGCTGAAATTGCTTCTGCCAAAGAAGAGAGTTAAAGCTATATGTTTGTTTTGGGGTCCTTCTGGCCATCCCAGTGATGGAATTCATGTCCTCAATTTGTGTAAGGCTCATTATTAGATCATTTCTCCTCCATTCTTCAATCATAGGTAGTGGTACCATAAGACAGGGATCCCAGCCTTCATTTAAGACCAAATTTTGCTTCCATGATAAATTAAAGCCGCTTCCAAGATCAAAGGAGAAAAGCACAATGCACCAATACCTGAGGAGAGACACTCCCCCCCTAAGGATAAGGTGGAGATCAAGGAATCCAACTTCTTTCATATATTCCTTCATTGTAGACTAATCTTCCACAATCTAGGAGCACTCCTTTGTTATCCATTATATCATCCTGGTTGTTATTTACCGTAAGAGAAAAAAATGCTATAAACTCGTTAACTAAGAATTTAAAGATATGATGCAATTTAATTGACGGGCTCTTGTAGTTCTTGATAAACTTTCTTTCTTCAGTTGTAACCATGAGAGAATCTCGAAAAACTACTAACTCCTCTATTTCACGGTTTATTTCTATCACTAGGCCTTTGACTAGGGAAAGCCACTCAATTCAATTGTTATGTTTTTTTCCTAATCCCCATGCATATAATTTCTTCATGTTCCCTTCATAATAAACATAACTCCTCCCACACCTGCCTGCCCTGGATTTCATTTGGAGGCCCTGTCAAAAAAATAAAGAATTGCATCCAAGATTCGACCACCATCTGAGAAATTATTATGTGCTCATCCTCAAATGATATATTTAAACAATTTGGCCTTTGATCAATTGTATTCCAGTTATCGATAGAAGGACACACCAGAAAGTCACTTTCCCACACTTTTTCTTCAACATTCAAGGGCTCCTTATGGATGTGGATCATCCCTATTGATAATGAAGTTTCCACCCACAAATATTTTGCATAATTTATTACTTTCCCAAGATTTGAGACCTCTCATTCAAAAATATATTTGTTTCTTGTTGCCCATATCTTCAACCATATGTATTTTGAAAGGGAAACCATGCCCTTGTAAGGTCTGGCTTTTTATATAGAGAACCTTGATGGTAGTATTTTGAGTAGTCAAATAGGTTGTTCCAATTTGTTGGAAGAATCATATTAACATGCAATTCTTAAAGAGCGTGAGACCAAACTGCTTGAGAGAAATTACATTCCAGAAAGAGGTGTTCAAGAGTTTCTTCTGACTCTTTGCAGATGATGCATCACAATGGCCCTTCAATACCTCTTTTTCTCAAATTCTTAGTTGTCAAGATTTTGTGGTGCGCTAAAATCCAAAAGAAAGCATTGATTTTTGGAAGTCCATGCGTACACCAGATTTTGGTCCATTTTGTATCCTTTCTATTATTTTTTTTATTGTCGGAGATGAAGCGATGCCCTTCTTTGACTGTGTAGGAGACCAATTTTCCCCATCCCCTGCTATCGGTGAGATGGTGATGTATAGGCACAAACCCTTGGAGTATATAGAGAAGTTCACCAAAGTCCAAAAGGAGATGATCCTGAATCTTCAATTCTTTCCATCCAACCCATCTTTCGTTATTTTTCAAGGAGGAGAGTTCAAACAGGGTGGAGATATTTAAATGATCTAACCATTGCTTGAGTTCTGAGAAGGAATCCAAGTGATTTGAGGGAGAGATAGGTCCCAGATTTTACATCTAGATCTTAATCCGTTTATCATTTCTTGGAATCCAGTGCAAGTTATTTTTAACGATGTTGACTGCCCTCTTGCATAGGTTCCATATTGGTGATCCATTCCCTAGTAGGGGGAGCTTGTCAATACATATTTTCCTTGTTCCTTTCATATATTTTTCCAATGAATCTCTTTCCACCATGCCTCCTCTCCATAAACAATTCTCCAAAGTATTTTTGCTTCTAGTGCGAGGTTCATTAGACTTGGGTCTCTCATTCCAGCCCCTCCACAACTTTTTCAACTGCAAAAAATATCCCAGTTAACGAGGTCGAATTTTTTGATCCATTTGAATTACCCCCTTTCCATAGGAATTTTCTAATGTCCTTAGTAATTTCTTGTGTTATTTTTTTTTGAGATAGAGAGATCGAACATGCATAAATTGGATAGGCAGAGAGAATGGAGTTAATGAGGACTATATTTCTCATTGGGTTGAGCCACCTTACTCCCCAAGAAGATATTTTTTTATCTTGTCAACTATTCCATGCCATTCTACTGAATTTGTTTATGCCGCTGAAGATAGGTGTCCCAATATAGTTAAAGGAGTTCCAGGTCAGCTTTCCTTCGAATCCTAGAACCCTTTCTATCCTTGTCAATGATCTAGGTGAACAATTCCATCCATAAAATTTAGATTTTATAGAATTCACCTTTCCATCTGAAGCTTTAGGACAGGGAACACCACTCCTTTAAATCTTTCTGCAATCATAGTAGAAGCCCCACCAGGCATAATTGTGTCATATGAAAATTGGGTATGAGTATCAGCTTTGAATCCCCTGGAAATCTTAAGGTCTTATAATTCCCCATTTTCATGTAGGTTTTGAATTTTCATGTTCTGTGAGTCAGCTACTAACAAAAAGAGGTAGGCAAACAAGGGAAATCCTTTCCTGAGGCCCCGAGAGGATTCGTAGAAACATGTTGGCATGTTGTTTATTAAAGGAGAAATCCATGGAATTCTCATGCATGCTTTGATACATCTAATGAACTTCTTATAAAATCCAAGCCTGAACATAATTTCAGAAATAAAAGAATGATTAACCCTATCAAAGGAATTATCCATATCTAGCTTTATATACATACCTTGTTGCTTTATTCCTAGGTTGGTATGCATGGCTTCTTGAACGATGATGATATTCTCTAATATTTTCCTCCCAGCTACAAATCCTACTTTGGAGTACCGTTATCATATGCTTCATGATATTTGTCATTCTAGTGGACATCATTTTTGTAAGGATCTTGTAAGAGGTATTGCAAAGAGAGATTGGCCCAAATATTTCCATAGAGATAGGATTTTTTTCCCTTCTTAATTGAAGCCAGGAATGAGGTGTTGGTGGCCCCACCTATTTTGTTTGTTTTTCCTTGTCTAGTTGAGCATTCTTCTCAGGTCCTTATTGATTATGTCCCATGAATATCGATAAAATTTGATAGTGAATCCATCTGGTCCCGGATCCGTGTGTAGATGAAGGGACCATATCACTTCACCGATCTCACGTTCCAATATCAGATTCAGTAGTTCTTAATTCTAAAAAACATAGATTTTTGGAGGAATATTTAAGAGAAGGTCGGCTTGAGAGATGGTATCTGTCTCTTCACTATTGGAATGGAGTTCACTGAAGTGTTGAAAGACATACCTTTTTATGTTTTCTTGCCCTTTGATCTTTTTTCCAATCTTATCTTTCAACTCTTTATTAATATTAAAACTTAATCCGGCTTTTGTTTGCTTTTGGAAATACTCAATATTACTATCTCCCCCTTTTAACCAAAATTTCTTATACTTCAACCTCCACTCTTCCTCCTCTTGTCTTGATGTCTTTAAAATATTTGCATTCATTTATTTTTGTTTAGGGTGCACATAATCACTTCTTATCTCTCCATTTTTTTTATGGATAGTTACAAGCTCTTCTTGGATTTGTTTATTGTGGAAAGTAGGCCCTTTAAAAGATGATTTAGCCCAATTCTTGAGAGCGTAACGCAGTGCTCTTAGATTTGATTCCCATTTATAGTTAGGAGAGACAGATATGTTGGATTTCCAAGACTTTTGGATCATTTCCATAACTTTTGCGTCATGCAACCAGATAGGATTAAATCAAAACGGGATTGGACCCAAATTTTTAGGAGATAAAGACAAGGAGGTGGGTTTATGATCTAAAGTTTCTAAAGGAAGTGAAAGGGAGAATGGAAGCATATCCTTTTGGAGAAGGGAGGAGATTATTATAAACTTGTCTAATATTTCAATGATAAATACAAGGCCTATCCTTTTTTTACTCCAAGTATATTTCTTGTTCTTAAGGGGGGTCCAACAGATCCAAATATGACATTAAGTATTTTATTTTCTCACCAAAAGGGTCCCTAATGATCGATCCTCCCCTCTTCTCCAATTGCGACTTAGTGGTGTTGAAATACCTAGTGAAAATGGAGTCTTTTCCTTGCAAATATTCGCTCAACAAACTGAAATATTCCCAAAAATACCATCTTTTCCATCCAATGTGTTAGACCGTAAAAATTACAAATACGGATTGAGTCTTGCTTATATTTTCTTTGTATCTATGTCATAATCCAGTGGTGGTGTTCCTTCACTAATGTTATTTAATAATTATTCGAATTAAAAAATGTCTCTATTCCTCTTGACACGCATTTGGAGATGATGGCTCTACCAATATAGTTTTTACAAATAGATAGGGCCATTACCTCCTCTACTACCATTTTGGTCTCTTGGATTAGCAAAATTTCCGGTCTCTCAAATTTTAGGATGTCTCTAATAGATTCCACTTTAACTGATCTCCCCCAACCTCTGCAATTCCAAGGACAACTTTCACTTTTTCTTTACTAGTTGAGGTCCTTCTTGATACATGTTGTCTGCTCTTGTTCCTCCAACATTTTCTAGTGTTTTATAGAAGATTTGTTCCCTCGACGCTCTTTTGCTTCCCCATTTCAAGTTTTATTTCCACTTTCTGTTCCCTATGGTGCCTTTGAGATTTTGTTCCCCTAGCGGACAGAGGTGGAGCTTGCTCTATTATTTCTTAAGATATTTGTGAAGAGGAATGACATGGGGAGATCACCGTTGGATTGATTTTGCTTTGATTTACCATTTCTACCCAAGTTCCACCTAGGGATGAAGGTCCCGCGTGAGCTTTCTCTTCCCTTTCTCCACTTGCATTAAGAAATGAGATGGAGTTAGTATCCCTGCATTCTTCTATTTCAACGCCCTCTAGAGGATTGTCTCATAGAGGTATTTATCCTTCTTCTATAGGTAGGGCCTGAAATTGGTTGTTGGTGTTGGTATTAATTTATCCTCCCTTTTCCCACATAGCATATTTGTTCTATTTTACTAACGTAGGAGGTCATCATCACTTCACTAGTGTATGAGGGGAGGACCTAGTAGCCGCCTACCACATACTGCGCCTTCATGCATGAATTTATGTGCTAAAGAGACCAATCTTATAATTTAGGAACCCACTCTAAGTGCCACCATTAGTCTCCTTTAGTTGACCATGGTAGGTGTTTGTGCCAGAAATTGTTTCCAAGGCTATAAAGAAACAATCCAACACAATCTCAAATATTCAATCAGGCAAAAGTAGGGTTTAGGGTTTTCTTGAAAGGTTTTTGTGGTTGTAAAGTCTGGTGGCTGAAGGGAATACATTCATGAGTCAAGCAGGAACTAAATCATAAATAAATAGGAGCAGAGATGCATAATATCATCACCAAGTACCAACCAGAGTATAATCTTAAAGTTCATTCATAACTGACAAGCATTACAAGTAAAGAAACCATAAACCAGCAATGAATATATCAGTCAAGTAGCTAAACAAGCTAAAAAATGAAGCTAAAACATAGTCTGAAGGGTGATTTAGATCATATATTTCATAGTATTGTTCAACAAATAAACATGATAGTTATGTACTTAACTCATAAACAAGTCCAAGACCTCCTTAGCTAGCCAAAAAGTAGAACCCTTTTCTCTCTTTCTCATCTACCTAAATACTATTTCCTTAAAAATCAGTTAGGGTTGAAACCCTAACTGTCTTCAGCCAAGTCATTGATGGGATAATTGTCAAATTACAATTTACAAAATAAAATATTTCTTCAAAAAAAACATAACAAACAACTGACTAACTAACAAACTCAAAGGTCTTTTGCAGCCTCAGCTAGTAAGGCTATTCCATCCAAATCTTGGGCCTTCTTCTTGGCTCTCTTTTGCTCAGCTTCCATGTCTGCTAACCTTCTTGTAAGTTCTTCATTCTGCTGCTGCAAGCCTTTGACAATTTGCTTCAACTCTACACATTGCAAATCTGTGGCTCTCTTCCTCTTCAGGGCTTCCTTGGACACTGCAGTAAGCTCTTGATAATGGTCATTTACTTCCTGCAAATCCTCCTTGAGTCTTCTATTTGCTAGGATCAAGCCATCATTCACTTCCTGCATGTAATCCATTTGATGCCTGTATTGTTTGATGGTTCTCTGCAGGTTTTGCTTGTCTGAATCAAAAACCTTCCCTGCTGTAGTATCCTGTATCTCACTGGGTAGCCATGGAATATCTAGTTTTCTGAAAAATGTCTTCATCTTCTGGCAACGGGTATGAAGACACACCATGAACCATAGGGATTTCCTGATTAGCTGCTTCAGTACGTGTTGTTTCCTCTATCAACTGCTGGTCTTCAGAATGAGAGACTTCAACCTCCTTTTTATGTTGCTCTTTTAGTATTTCACTTCTTAACTCTAAAAAGACTGCTGATAATTTTGTCTCGGTGGGATTAACCTCTTTTGCTGACTTCAATGGCTTTTTCCCCTTTGTATGATGAGAAACTGGAGTTTTTAGAACTGCTTCTTTCTCAATCTTTCGTTTTTCATCTGAAGAATCATCATCAAGTACAGTTACCTCTTTTGCATTTAATCTAGGGTTTAACAATTTTTTCATACTGAGCCTTAACTTGTTTCTTGGCCTAGTTTTTGGTCTCCATGTTGAGGCAAGCTCTCCCATCATCTTCAAACTTTTACCTTGATGTTTAATTGTAGCAAAATCCATAGCTGCAACTTTGGTCTTCTTTTTCTTTGACCTCTTTGCTTTATCTTCTTGACTGCGGCATTCCCTGTATGTGTTAACCCTAGAATCAGTTTTGACAGTAAATTCATCTTCTTCTAAAATATATCCTTCATCCTCTGATAGAATAGTGATGGGGTTTCTTTGTTGGGCCTAGATGCTTTCTTCCTTTACAGCAATCTCCTTTGTGATAACAATTTCCTCCTTCATAAAATTTTCTACTGGTGCTCTATCTCGCACAGGCTGATCTTCCTTTTCTGTAAACAGTGAACTTTTGGCTTTATTATTAGTTGAAGACTGCTGATGTTCATAGTCTGCATTTAAGGGCTCTGGTACTTCTTCAAGTTTAACTTCCTTTTTATCTTCAAACTTGATTTTCTGACCTAGTTTCTTCACTAGGGTTTTCCCTTTGTCTACATGTTTTTTGGTTTGCTGCCCTTCTTACTTAATTTGAAAACCAGACCAAAAGAGGAAAAAATCCCATGTTTTTCCCTCTCTTTGCAAGGCAGCACTGATAATCAATTTGATCAAACCATGATGGAAAATAGACTGTGTAGTGTGATTCTGATGCCCCTTAACTCTACTTGACATTTTCTGCAAACTTTTAAACAAAAAGAAAGGAAGACTCATTCTGGATTCACCAACCAAATGTTGTAAGAACCTAAAATGATATTTGAAGACATAGGCATATCTTCCCTCACAGGTGATATAACTTTGTAGGACTTTAATGGGCTCCACCCACTCATCTCTGAAATTCTGAATTAGTATTCCTTTGCTCCAGTTTGGAGTAATGCCAGGTAAAAGGTATCTTTGGGCATTAAAGGTGAAAGGCAGATTCTTGAACCACATTTCACCTTCATTTCTGACTCCTATAGCTTCAGCAACTAGCTCCACAGTCAACTTAAAATTTAGAGTATCAAATACCACCATGTCCTGGTTATAGCATTGGGCAAATTTATAAGAGACCTCAGTGTTATAGCTATCAATCTTCCTGAAAAAATCCAACCAACTAGCATTCTGAAATAGCTCTGCACAACCAGGAAATTGGTCAATCCATCCCAACTCAATGGGCTTAGCCCTATTTGTTTTGCCACTTTTTCCCATCTGCTTTCAATGACTGAAACCTGTGTAATTTTAAAACCCTCTGAATGACCTAACAGTTCTTTTTTCTTCTCAAGCTTCTGAAGTTTTAACAGTCAGCTTTGTTTAATTCTCCTTGACTATTTTTTTCTTAATTTTTTAACAGTCAGCTTTTGTTTTCGATAAAGGAAAAGGTTTTCACTGATATTAAGTAATTAGGTCAACAGAGTGCCAAACTCTCCAATAAAACTGCTTCTGAAACCAACTATCATCCAAGCTGTTCATTTAGATGCTAGATCATCTCTAGAATGCATGACAACATCTGTGTGTTATGACTCTACTCAAATAGTACACTCGGCTCTTTTTAATGTCACATATGAGCTATTTCTTTTGCAAAAATATTTTGCATCATTGCTCCCAAATGCCTGCTTCTTAGATCAACTTGTGATTGGTTTATCTAGTCGATGAAAAGATATGAGAGAAATCCTCTGTCTGCTCACTTTCTGCTCTGACTTGTATTTAGCACCAAAACCAGTCAGTTTCAAACACCTAATCAGACTAGGTCTTCATGCAATTCACATGCTTAGCTCCTTCATTGCATTTTTTACAGGTAACAACTAAATCTGTGAAACCATGGTCACCACAATTTGAACAGAGCTTCACCTTACCACATTTTTATTTCTTGACAGGGTAATTGTTCAATGAAACTGTTATTTTCCAACTTAACACTTGCCAAAGCATTCCAAAACCCTTTTAGATTGATATCTGATCCTAGGGAGTTTGTAAACAGCATAAATTACAGCTTTCCTCAATCAATTTTATCATAACAAGCTTTAAAGAAGAAACGCCCAATTTAGCTGCCACTTTCAGGTTAACGCGGAATACCTTATTGTTGTCTTGTTGTAGATGTTTAAAATCAATGCCTGAGCTGTCTGATTGTCAAATTTAACTATACAAATGTCTTCGAGTGTCCAATTTTCTTCCAGCTGGCGAAACGAGAAAGCCCTAAATCTTCTCTGTAACCGTGAAAGCCCTAACTCCCCTTTGTAACTGCAACTTCCAGATTTCAGGCAAATTTCCTAGCTCCACTTAGTCTCTAGTTCCATGATGCATGTATGGAGAACTCCTTTCACTTCAGTCTAGGCTCGTTTGTCTACCTGTCACAATTTGCCCAACTCTAACGAATGATTTACCATGATCTCCTTCATGCTGTAAAACGCACCTGTTTGCATGATCATTACTGAAGAAACACGTATCAAAAGCCTTTAAGCATGTGATTAGTCATCAAAAAACCAAAATCGTGGGAGAAATTTGCTTAAAAACTGGCGACTTCGGCGCACACGATATTCTTGTAGCGCCACTGTGTAAACTTTTGGCAGTTGCGCTACAATAATAATTTGAATTCAATTTTGGTGTTGTTTTAATCATTATTTCCACTTTGAATGAGATTTAAGTGATAAAATATGATCATGATGTTGTTTGTGAACTAATTAATCCATATAATGTCCTAAAAAACCCTTCAGGACCTAAGGAAATAAAACATAATAAGAACCTAAAGGCAAAACTTGAAAATTTCACTCAAAACCAAAAATTTTCCAAAGTAAATAAAAGATCAAACTCAAGCAAATAAGCAAACTTAGAATAAAAATAACAATCAAAACATAAAATTTTAAGAAACAAGTTCCTGACTTAACATCTGGCTCCAGCTGCAGGATGAAGTCCTCCCTGTGAGGCTTCAAGAACCTGTAGACCAGTGCCTTCTTTTCTGCTACCTACTTGTCTGCGAAATTTCCATTGGGTTATGGAGTCCTTATTATGCTTCACTCACACCGGTATATACAATGAAAAGTGAAAATCTCCTCACCGACTGTAAAAATGCTTGAGGAATCGTCCATTGACATGACTTGACAATTCCTCACCTTCCAAATACTGCAAGACAAAAGTGTTATTCTCCAAAATCTTAGATACTAGGAAAGGGCCAAACCAGAGGTTGTCAAACTTACCATGCTTCCCTTTTTGCTCTTTCCTTGCATCCCACCTTAAAACCATATCACCAACTGAGAAAGTGTTTTCTTTGATGTTCTTGTCAAATCTGCTTTTGATCTTCAATCTGTACAACTGAGCTCTTTCTTCTACCTTTTCCCTGTTCTGCTGCAACTCTATCATCTCATAAATCCTTCTATGCACATCATTTGGCTCTTCCTGAGAATTCTAAAGAAATTTCATCACTGGGATTCCCAATTGAACAGGAAAAACTGCATCTGTACCATAAACTAACTGGAAGGGAGAAGTTCCAATCGCTTGTTTGATTGTTATCCTATCAGCCCACAATGCATATTTCAGCATTGAATCCCAGGACCTCTTGTTATGTTTGAGAAACTTTCTGATACTCTGGATGATGTTTTTATTATAGGATTCAGCCAAACCATTACCCTGGGGATAGTAAGGAGTGGAATGTTTCAGCAAGATACCATTCTTTTCACAAAAGGCTTCCATTGCCTTGGACTTGAAATCCTTTGCATTATCTGTTACCAATTTCTGAGGACAACCAAACCTACTCAGGATATTCTCCTCAATAAATTCCATGATGACTTTGTCTGTGGCATTCCTAGTAGGGATGGCTTCCACCCATTTGGTAAAGAATTCTGTTGTAGTTAGGATCCACCTATGTTTCCCTAATGAAGCTGGATTTATTTCCCCAATAAAATACAGACCCCATTGTTGGAAAGGAGCACTTACTGCAATAGGTTTTAAGGGCAATGACAGCAATTTTTGTTTGCCAGCAAACTTCTGACAAGGAATACAGGCTCTTACCTGATGATAAACATCTGCAAACAAAGAAGGCCAATAATATCCAGCTCTTAAAATCCTGTATGTTGTTGTCTTCCAGTACTTATGCCCTCCATAAGAACCCTCATGAGATTCAGAAATTACTCCTTCAATTTCAGACTTGTCTAAACATCTGAGTAGAATACCACCTGGGTCCTTCCAGAACAACTGCTCTTCTACTAGACAATACTTAGTAGCTTTAAGCTTTAAGGATCTAGCAGCTTTCCTATCTAGATGCTCAGGACATTGCAAAAACAACAGAAAATACACAATGTCTGCATACCATGTGGATGCTGAATAATAGTCCATGATCTTCTCTTTTTCCAGTATTGCTTGATCTTCTTTCTGAGCTAATTCTTCAGCCATGACATGCAATCCCAGAGCCTGACAATTTGATTCAGCCAACATCTTGGCTAAACCTTGTCCCTTGACAAGTTTGGTAGGTCTGATATCTACATCATACTCCATGATTTTAGCAATCCACCTGCCTCTTTTCCCTTCACTACCAGGCTGTGTCAAAACATCTTTTACAGCAGCATTAGGCACAAATGAAATAACTTTAGAATGCAGAACATAGATTCTGAAAAACTTTAAAGCTTTTACCAGAGCATAGGCATGTTTTTCTAAGATACTGTATTTCAGTTCAGAATCCCTGAGAGTTTTGCTGAAAAATGCAATAGGCTGCTCCAATCCTTCTTTATTCTTCTGCAACAGAACAGTTGCTATTGTATCCTCTGATGAAAATGAGAATGTAAGAAATTCTCTAGTAAAATCTGGGCTTACTAATACAGGAGCTTCAGTAAGAGCCATTTTAATCTTCTCAAATGCATTCTTTGCCTCAGTGGTCCATCTGACTTCCTGATCCTTTTTCAGCATGACAGTGATCTGTTTAATAGTCTCAGCAAAGTTTGGTATAAACCAACGCAGAAAGTTGATTTTACCAATGAATGATTCGACATCCTTTTTACTCCTGGGTAAACTTATTTTCAATATAGCTTTTACCCTCTTAGGATCAATCCTTATACCATCAGCAGACACTAAATGACCAAGCAATTTACCTTCTTGTACAGCAAAGTGTGACTTCTTTGGATTCAAGGACAAGCCAAACTTTCTACACTTCAGGAAAGTCTGCTTCAAATGTTTCAAATGTTCGTCATCTGATTGTGAGAAAACGGTAATATCATCCAAGTAGATTACCACAAACTTGTCCTTTTCTCCAACAAAGGCAATATCCATAGCCCTCTGGAAAGTGGCTCCAGCATTCATTAGACCAAAGGGCATCTTATCATACATGAAAGTTCCCCAAGGAGTAGTGAAAGTTGTCTTCTCCTTATCATCAGGATGCATAGAGATCTTATTGTACCCTGAGAAACCATCAACCATTGAGATCCTCTGTGCCCTAACTACTTTCTGCAATATTTGCTCAATTTTAGGCAGAGGATAATTATCCTTTAGGGAAGATCTATTCAAATTTCTGAAGTCAACACATAATCTGATTTCTCCATTCTTTTTCCTAACAGGAACCAGATTAGCCACCCATGAAGAATACCTAAGGGGTACTATGATCTTGGCATCCAACATCTTCTTCACTTCTTTTTCAATTACAGGAAACAAGGCTGGATTAATCCTTCTTAATTTCTGATGAAAAGGTTTGACATTTGGTTTTAAAGGGACTTTATGCTGTATGATTCCTGTGTCATAATTTCTCAGTTCCTCATAAGACCATGCAAAAACATCTACATGCTCTTTTAACAGTTTAATATACCTGTTTCTTTGTTCAGCTGTAAGTGATTTAGAAATTTTGACCATTCTAGGATGTTCTGCAGAACCAATATTACACTCTACCACATTCTCTTCTGAAGACTAAACAACAGGCTTTGAAAGTGTATCATCCTTTGTAAATATTCTTTCCAGAGGTACCAAACCTTTTGGGATGAAGTTGCTTTTTAGTTCAATAATTTTATGTCCAGTTATCTCATCTTCAGCAATCTCATCCACCTGTCCCTCTTCTTCATCCTCCTCTTGATCAATCAGGGAATTTGAAAACTCATGTGTAAGCTATAGGAACCTTTTAATCTCAATGTCATCTTCGAATAATCTCCACTACTTTACATTATCAGGTACAGAGAACCTGTACCTCACCTCAATGGGATATCTCAACTGAGTGGTCTTGGGGATTCTAAAGTGTGTGGCAGCCAAGGCCAATGAATCTGCAGTCTGATTATGGTCTCTTGGAATATGAGTAATGTTAAAAGCTACAAAATAATTCTCAAGCATGTCCCATACCTCATTTCGATAGAATTTCAACAAACCTTGCTTCACTTGATAGTTGCTTTTCACCTGCTGAACAACTAATTCGGAGTCGCCAAATGCAGCAATCTGCTGAATGCCCAAATCTTTAGCAGCTTTTAATCCTAACAGCAAAGCTTCATATTCAGCAGTATTGTTAGCAGTAATAAACTCCAATTTATACATCAGCTTTACTATTTCACCTCCAGGGGATATAAGAAGAACCCCTGCACCTGCACCTTCTTTACACGAGGACCCATCAAAGTATAACTTTCACAGCTCATCTTCTTGCTCTCTGCTGCATTTTACTGGTTGCTCTTTTTCAACCTGTAGCAAACCAGTAGTATTGTCCTCCTCACTGAAATGTAACATGCAAGTACCTAGGTCTTTATCAACAGCATACAGTGGGTGATTGGTAGGGTTCTTATCATCTGTCACAATGTAAGCAAACTGAAGTTCTCTGTACAGCCTTCTATTTTCTCCTCCAAACACAAGAACAGTAGCATATGATAAATCCATTTGTAAGGTCCCACCAAGATTCTTTGCCCAAGAACTAGAGAGAAGTAACCCAAACTTCGGTGTAATGTCAGCAACCACAACATCCATGATCACACTTTTCATAGGCAACTGAGCCAGACTGACAACCATGTCCTTTATTACCCCTAAACACTTCACTGCTCGGGAATCAAAGGCATACAGATCATGGTAGGGTTTGGTAATACTCAGCCCTAAAGCTTCCATAACAGCCTTTGGCATTAAGTTGTGTGAGGATCCCGAATCTAACAAGCAATTATGAATCATCTGTTCATGGACTGTCAGGGTGATGTAGAATGGAGGTGAAGCACCTGCTTCATTTTCAGTCTTTTCAGCCAGGGCTGATCCAATGAAAATCCTGGGGTTTTTTTCTTGCAAATTTACTGTGTCTAAAATGGGCTAATTGCTTGTTGAATTAAGCATTTTAAGCACTGATTCTTTAAATGAAGGGTTTTTTATCAATTCAGTTAAAGGTATAGGAATCTTTAACTTTCCTAATTCATTCTCCAAACTGAAATTCTGGACAGTTTTATTTACCTCTTCAGTCTCTGTGGTCTTCTTTGGTTTATCGGAAACTTGTCTCTTCTCGGTCACAGGATCAGATGATTGCTTAGCAGGGACATCTGCCTTCTTCTTCGAGACTTGTACCACCTGTTTTGGACCTGACCTCAGGTTCACAGTCTTTTTAAGCTCATTCTGACAGACAGCAGCAGTTACATCAGTCTTTTCCAGACCTGAATCATCCTCTGTTTCGAACATGTCAGCATCATAATATTCTGCATTTAGAAATTATTCCTCAGTGACAAAACCCCCAGACAATCCTTCTCCAAAATGATTCATATCTTGATCAGTCTCTTCAAAGATCAGCTCATCATCAACTTCTTCCTCATCAGCCACATTGTTCTGAAGAGGTGGTGGCACTCTTTGGTCCTCATTTTCTCTCCTTTCTCGCTGGATATCATTATTCCTTCGTTCTCTAGGCATGAAACGAGGAGCAAATTGCCTTCTAAATTGATTCTGATTATTAGGATTTCATTCACCTTCTGGAGCAGGCTTGCTGGAATTTTTCTCGAGCTCTAATTTGTTCAACTTTGCAGTCAGAATCTTCACCAACTTACCCATTTCATCAATTTTCTTTTCAGCAGAATGATAAGCTGAACCTCCTGACACTGCTTCCTTCTTTCTTTTCTGTCATATATTTGTTGAGCTGTTTCCTCCTTCAATCTATTGGAAGCCATTATATTAGATTCTACCTCCAATGCTGCATCCTGCATATTCAGTAAAGAAATAGGTCTCCTTTCTCTCAGAAGTAAGGAAAATTCATGGTCAAAAGCATTTGCATATGTCAGTTTTGCAGAGGTTTCTATAGGCTTTATTTCTACAGAAATCCTACTGTACATCTTGTTAAACCTCTTTGAAAAGTCTGCAATTGTTTCATCCTTTTTCCTCCTAAGAGCTCCAAACTCAGTTATGCAGTATGTATGGTCTTTGGTGTCACCCCATTGTCTCATGAAGAGATCACGAAGTTCTTCAATGATAGTGATGGAATTAGCAGGAAACTCCCTGAACCATTTCCTTACATCACCATCAAGACTCTGAACAAACATTCTCATCCATACATCCTTAGCCTCGATCTTTTGGTTATCAACATAACTAAGGAAATATTCCCAATGTTCTTCAGCTGTGGTCTCCCCCTATCCATTGAACATAGGAAGATATTTTTGATAGTCACCCCCAGGCAGTGCATTCAAGGGATGATACAAGACCAATGGTGCATATCTGGCTGCAACCATCCTGTCCATCATGTCTATGGGCTGATTTTGGGCTGCCATTTTTGGACTGACTGATTTTGGTGATGAAGAGGTTTGGCTAGAACTTGGTTGAAAAGGATTTTTACCTAATTTCAATTGAAAGAGAGGTATCTTACCAGGAGAGGTAGTTTTAGCTTTTCTGAAGGATTGAGGGTTAATAAAAATCTGGAAACTACTGTCAGGAATTGTTGGTTTTACCCAAGGTGAAGTTTCTTCTTTTCTTGACACAAATGAAGCTAATGAACCATTTAACTGGTCAGGGTCAGATAGAGAGGGTAATGACCGAGATCTTCTAATATTTCTTGCTGTCCTCAATATCTGTTCAGGGTCTGTAACACCCAACTGCAATGGTGAAGTAGGTATGTTCCTAGTTCCCACTCCTCTAGTAGCCACTGTGACAAATCTGGTGAAAAATAGCCTTAAAGATATGCTGGTTTAAGTTCACCTCTTAAAACCAGAAAAAGATAAGTATCCCAAGGAAAATATGTCTTCAACTTCGTTCCCCGGCAACGACGCCAAAAATGTTTGTGACAGAAATTGTTTCCAAGGCTATAAAGAAACAAGCCAACACAATCTCAAATATTCAATCAGGTAAAAGTAGGGTTTAGGGTTTTCTTGAAAGGTTTTTGTGGTTGTAAATTCTGGTGGCTGAAGGGAATACATTCATGAGTCAAGCAAGAACTAAATCATAAATAAATAGGAGCAGAGATGCATAATATAATCACCAAGTACCAATCAGAGTATAATCTTAAAGTTCATTCATAACTGACAAGCATTACAAGTAAAGAAACCATAAACCAGCAATGAATATATCAGTCAAGTAGCTAAACAAGCTAAAAAATGAAGCTAAAACATAGTCTGAAGGGTGATTTAGATCATATATTTCATAATACTATTCAACAAATAAACATGAGAGTTATGTACTTAACTCATAAACAAGTCCAAGACCTCCTTAGCCAGCCAAAAAGTAGAACCCTTTTCTCTCTTTCTCATCTACCTAAATACTATTTCTCAAAAAATCAGTTAGGGTTGAAACCCTAACTGTCTTCAGCCAAGTCATCGATGGGATAATTGTCAAATTACAATTTACAAAATAAAATATTTCTTCAAAAAAAACATAACAAACAACTGACTAACTAACAAACTCAAAGGTCTTTTGCAGCCTCAGCTAGTAAGGCTATTCCATCCAAACCTTGCGCCTTCTTCTTGGCTCTCTTTTGCTTAGCTTCCATGTCTGCTAACCTTCTTGTAAGTTCTTCATTCTGCTGCTGCAAACCTTTGACAGTTTGCTTCAACTCTGCACATTGCAAATCTGTGGCTCTCTTCCTCTTCAAGGATTCCTTGGACACTGCAGTAAGCTCTTGATAATGGTCATTTACTTCCTGCAAATCCTCCCTG
Organism: Pseudotsuga menziesii; assembly: GCA_001517045.1. Taxonomy (NCBI): domain Eukaryota; kingdom Viridiplantae; phylum Streptophyta; class Pinopsida; order Pinales; family Pinaceae; genus Pseudotsuga; species Pseudotsuga menziesii. The sequence goes on from LPNX011170787.1 coordinate 1,016,582, forward strand.
ATTCTTCTGTTTGCTAGGATCAAGCCATCATTCACTTCTTGCATGTAATCCATTTGATGCCTGTATTGTTTGATGGTTCTCTGCAGGTTTTTCTTGTCTGAATGAAAAACCTTCCCAGCTGTAGTATCCTGGATCTCACTGGGTAGCCATGGAATATCTAGTTTTCTGAAAATGTCTTCATCTTCTGGAAAAAAGTCTGAAGATACACCATGAACCATAGGGATTTCTTGATTAGCTACTTTAGTAGGTGTTGTTTCCTCTATCAACTGCCGATCTTCAGAATGAGAGACTTCAACCTCCTTTTTCTATTGCTCTTTTAGTATTTCACTTCTTAACTCTAAAAAGACTGCTGATAATTTAGTCTCGGTGAGACTAACCTCTTCTGCTGACTTCGATGGATTTTTCCCCTTTGTATGATGAGAAACTGGAGTTTTTAGAACTACTTCTTTCTCAATATTTGGTTTTTCATCTGAAGAATCATTATCAAGTATAGTTACCTCTTTTGCATTTAATCTAGGGTTTAACAATTTTTTCATACTGAGCCTTAACTTGTTTCTTGGCCTAGTTTTTGGTCTCCATGTTGAGGCAAGCTCTCCCATCATCTTCAAACTTTTACGTTGATGTTTAATTGTAGCAAACTCCATAGCTGCAACTTTGGTCTTCTTTTTCTTTGACCTCTTTGCTTTATCTTCTTGACTGCAGCATTCCCTGTATGTGTTAACCCTAGAATCAGTTTTGACAGTAAATTCATCTTCTTCTAAAATATATCCTTCATCCTCTGATAGAATAGTGATGGGGCTTCTTTTTTGGGCCTGGATGCTTTCTTCCTTTATGCAATCTCCTTTGTGATAACAATTTCCTCCTTCATAAAAGTTTCTGCTGGTGCTCTATCTCGCACAGGCTGATCTTCCTTTTCTGTAAACAGTGAACTTTTGGCTGTATTATCAGCTGAACACTGTTGATGTTCATAGTCTTCATTTGAGGGCTCTGGTACTTCTTCAAGTTTAACTTCCTTTTTATCTTCAGACTTGATTTTATGACCTAGTTTCTTCACTAGGGTTTTCCCTCTGTCTACATGTTTTTTGGTTTGCTACTCTTCTTGCTTAATTTGAAAACCAGACCAAAAGAGGAAAAAATCCCATGTTTTTCCCTCTCTTTGCAAGGTAGCACTGATAATCAATTTGATCAAACCATGATGGAAAATAGACTGTGTAGTGTGATCCTGATGCCCCTTAACTCTACTTGACATCTTCTGCAAACTTTTAAACAAAAATAAAGGAAGACTCATTCTGGATTCACCAACCAAATGTTGTAAGAACCTAAAATGATATTTGAAGACATAGGCATATCTTCCCTCACAGGTGATATAACTTTGTAGGACTTTAATGGGCTCCACCCACTCATCTTTGAAATTCTGGATTAGTATTCCTTTGCTCTAGTTTGGTGTAATGCCAGGTAAAAGGTATCTTTGGGCATTAAAGGTGAAAGGCAGCTTCTTGAACCACATTTCACCTTCATTTCTGACTCTTGTAGCTTCAGCAACTAGCTCCACAGTCAACTTAAACTTTAGAGTATCAAATACCACCATGTCCTGGTTATAGCATTGGGAAAATTTATAAGAGACCTCAGTGTTATAGCTATCAATATTCTTGAAAAAATCCAACCAACCAGCATTTTGAAATAGCTATGCACAACCAGGAAATTGGTCAATCCATCCCAACTCAGTGGGCTCAGCCCTATTTGTTTTGCCACTTTTTCCCATCTGCTTTCAATGACTGAAACCTGTGTAATTTTAAAGCCCTCTGAATGACCTAATAGTTCTTTTTTCTTCTCAAGCTTTTGAAGTTTTAACAGTCAGCTTTGTTTAATTCTCCTTGATTGTTTTTTTCTTAATTTTTTAACAGCCAGCTTTTGTTTTTGATAAAGGAAAATTTTTTCACTGATATTAAGTAATTAGGTCAACAGAGTGCCAAACTCTCCAATAAAACTGCTGCTGAAACTAACTATCATCCAAGCTGTTCATTTAGATGCTAGATCATCTCTAGAATGCATGACAACATATGTGTGTTATGACTATGCTCAAATAGTACACTTGGCTCTTTTTAATGTCACATATGAGCTATTTCTTTTGCAAAAATATTTTTCATCAGTGTTCCCAAATGCCTGCTTCTTAGATCAACTTGTGATTGGTTTATCTAGTCAATGAAAAGATATGAGAGAAATCCTATGTCTGCTCACTTTCTGCTCTGACTTGTATTTAGCACCAAAACCAGTCAATTTCAAACACCTAATTAGACTAGGTATTCATGCAATTCACATGCTCAGCTCCTTCATTGCATTGTTTATAGGTAACAACTAAATCTGTGAAACCATGGTCGCCACAATTTGAACAAAGCTTCACCTTACCACATTTTCAGGTCTTGACAGGGTAATTGTTCAATGAAACTATTATTTTCCAACTTATCACTTGCCAAAGAATTCCAAAACCCTTTTAGATTGATATCTGATCCTAGGGAGTTTGTAAACAGCATAAATTACAGCTTTCCTCAATCAATTTTATCATAACAAGCTTTAAAGAAGAAACGCCCAATTTAGCTGCCACTTTCAGGTTAACGCGGAATACCTTATTGTTGTCTTGTTGCAGATGTTTAAAATCAATGCCTGAGCTGTTTGATTGTCAAATTTAACTATACAAATGTCTTCGGGTGTCCAATTTGATTCCAGCTGGTGAAACGAGAAAGCCCTAAATCTTCTCTGTAACCGTGAAAGCCCTAACTCCCCTTTGTAACTGCAACTTCCGGATTTCGGGCAAATTTCCTAGCTCCACTTAGTCTCTAGTTCCGTGATGCATGTATGGAGAACTCCTTTTACTTCAGTCTAGGCTCGTTTGTCTACCTGTCACAATTCGCCCAACTCTAACTAATGATTTTCCATAATCTCCTTCATGCTGTAAAACGCACCTGTTTGCATGATCATTACTGGAGAAACACGTATCAAAAGCCTTTAAGCATGTGATTAGTCATCAAAAAACCAAAATCGTGGGAGAAATTTGCTTAAAAACCGGCGACTTCGGCACGCACGATATTCTTGTAGCGCCACTGTGTAAAATTTTGGTAGTTGCGCTACAAGAATAATTTGAATTCAATTTTGGCGTTGTTTTAATCATTATTTCCACTTTGAATGAGCTTTAATTGATCAACTATGATCATGATGTTGTTTGTGAACTAATTAATCCATATAATGTCCTAAAAAACCCTTCAGGACCTAAGGAAATAAAACATAATAAGAACCTAAAGGCAAAACTTGAAAATTTCACTCAAAACCAAAAATTTTCCAAAGTAAATAAAAGATCAAACTCAAGCAAATAAGCAAACTTAGAATAAAAATAACAATCAAAACATAAAATTTCAAGAAACAAGTTCCTGACTTAATAGTAGGTATTCATTTGTGTTTTGTTATTCCCCAATTACCTTCAGTGACATCATTATCAGTTAGCCTAGCGCCAGTTTCCATGATTTAAGGGAGCATGGGCACCTTTGTTCACCTATCCTCATTAGTTAACTGATTGTAGAATGATTTAGTTATCTGGAGTTGCACTAGTGAGCTCTGGTGTTGATTTTTCTCACATTGCGTTAGCACATAAGTCAGTTTGAGTTGGTGAATTCTAATCCTCCCAAAGGCATTCAAATTATTCCTATTGTATGGATATTGTATTACAATGACATCAATTATAATTAATGTAATGATATTCTAACCAATTCTTGTATGATTTGTGTGAAATTTATTTCATGAATCCATTATTCAATTTACATTTAATGGTTAATTCTATCGCAACCTTCCTTTTAGATTGCTTTCATTTAGGCCTGAAGATCCATGGTTCACCAAATTTAACATGGTATCAGAGCCTATGTTCAGTGGGTGAGCAAAAAACCTCACAATCTTCCATTCTTGCACCAGAATCCATTGAGTTTCCACATAATTCCTTGAATAATTGCATTGCTCCCTCTAGATTCTGTCTAGAGAAGTTTATACATGTGTGATGGACTCAATGAAAGTGCACATGTCGAAGTGGAGAGTGTTCGATATGACATGAATTAAAGTGTTTTGCAGTTTTTTTACAGGTACATTCAAATATTTTTTGAAGGATTATTGGTTAATATAGCTGTGAAATGGAGAATTCCGGAGCTCTGACGCCCAAAATTCTTACACCCTTCAATTACCTTTATTGGGGGGAAGATATGTATATTTCCTTTCACAACAAAGGTCTGTATAGGATGACCATGGGTAGAGCAATCGAACCACAACAGTATTTTGAAAAATTGAAGCATATGGATAGGTTTGATGAAACTATTGGCTACATGTCCATCCACATTTCCAGGGAGCCGTTGTTCCATCTTGATGGACTCAAGACTCCAAAAGAAGTATGGGATAAGATTGAATCCTTGTTTGGAAAATAGGATAAGCTGATGGGACATATCCTAGAGGATGAAATGATAACACTACAACCCAGTAAATTTGACACAATACAACCATTATTCACTAAATTTAAATCCCTAGTCATGAAATGCAAGCAGTGTGGGATTGAGAAGGAAGAGCAATTGGTGCTCTTTATTCTGAGAAATATTGGCTCAAAGTTTTCAATTTTTGTTTCAAATTTCCACTCTAGGAGGATAACCACTCCAAACTGGTGAATTCCATCCCTAGATGCCTTCTCAGAATCACTAATCCAGGAACAAGATAAGTTGATTCATATGGGAGTGCTCAAAGCCTCCAAGAATCATGACCTCTTAGCTAGAGAATCTAAGAATGTGCAAGAAAAATGGAAGCAAAGAGGGAAAGAGAAAAATAATATTGATTTGAATGCCAAGGAGAAGATGAATCCCATAGATGGAGCCTCTCATTCCAACAAAAACAAAAACAAAAAGTTTGAAAAAGTTAAAAGCTCTTACTGCATGAGAGGATTTCATCTAGAAATTCATTGTATGAAGAATACCATTGACCAAATGTATAATCTCCTTATGTTACAGAGAAAACTTCCTATGGCTTGGGGTGTACCACAACAGACAGAGTAACCGCAAAAATCAATCCCTTCCCTATATCCAAGAGAAATAAAACATCTAACACTAAAGGATCTCAAAACATACCTTATTCCGGATGGTTGATGTAGATCCCCGTTGAGCTTTTTCAATCCCTCTTGTGTTAACAATTTGCTCTCTCAACAATCAACAAACAAGACAAGCATGCTATATAATGGTGTTAGACCTACTCTAGCATATATAATCGATAATGTATAAGCAATTAAAAGCATACATGGATTCAATATTCATTTAAATGCACATCATTGGGCAGGAAAAGATATTTCTATTAATATAAATCAGAGATTACATGAATGACAACCTCTATCGGCACGTCTGCGAATCGAAGAAACTCAGTCCTCCACCTGGGTCTACACCACCTCAATATCCATCTCTCGATAGCAAGCTCACAATCAAAGGAAAGCTTGGGAAGAACACCAAGTGATCCAAGGGACAAAGAGATGCAGACTCAAGTATAAGCAAGCTATGACAACAATGGACTATAGTTTTCTTGCTCTTCAATTCCTCCCCCTTCAATGTATCCAAAGGGTTCCTTATATAGTGCTTCAATGGGGTAATGGAAGGTCAAATCCGAGTGATCGCAAGGCATATGGAAGGCCAAGAGACAAGTGACTCAGATCCACATCAAGGAAAACTCCAAAATATTTGGCCTTTTGCACACATCCCGATGTACGCGGGTTTAAGGGTTATATCTACGTGTATACGCGAGAAAGGGTTAAAACTTGCTGCGTATGTCAAATAATGAGTGTTTTTAGGAATGATATTGTAAACATCAAAGGTACAAAAATGGTCCATGGGGTCCAAAGAGTCTACAGAGGGACGGGGAAGGCCATAAATGTGTGATCTACCATGTGTGGTAAAATCAGCTGTAACAGATGCCCCCTAATGTGTGAGGTCAGAGGGGTGATACGATGGTCGAAATACATTATAACTCCATCCCAGAAGTGGAGTGATGAAGAACCAGGTGGAAGAACTATCCATCCAACAATATAGTACAAATATCTCTGCATATGACTGAAAGTACATACAGTAGTCCCGGATACATAAGAGTACAATGGCCATGAATAGGCATGATACAAAATATGACATGTGTGGTAATCGCCACGTACAATATATATAGATCAGAATATCCATGATGAAGATATACAAAGGATCATGATCTCCATGAAAGCTGAAGATATATAATGGATCAAAATCTCCATAATGGCTAAAGATATCTGACATACACTGGAATCAAGTCACGAGAGCTGAAATCTCATGAACACTGGCATGATCAAGGAGGTAGCATATCAGAAATGCCACCAACCTGGAAAGTATTCTACACATCCACTACAAGTACATGTCCTACTATGTGAATAGAGGTGTCGAGGTCAAACATAGTAGTCCATCATATGATTACCGGTCATTGATGCATACCATTAACAGACGTGAGATCACCGATAATGAAAATGGGAATCAAGGTACTAGAGTCCAATATAACAAGTGTGAATAAATGCGTTGAGGTCAAACACTTGAAAAAATCCATCAATCAAGGGACATTGATGTATTCCCAAAACTGTTGATGGCGAGAGAACCTACCACTGATGACTGTAAGTCTCAAGGCACTCAAATGACTCTAGACTCCTATCCCAGAATAAATGATATGAAGTCGATGGGATGAAATCCGCTAGAAGGTCTACATTAAAGCATCCTCGATCATCCAACATGAGGTACTCAACAAATTTGTATAATGTGGAAGGACTCGATCATAATGTGCACGAACCAGTACCAGTACCGGGAATGGCCAACATGCAAAGTCAAGAAAACTAAGGAATGGACGACTCAAGCTTCAACTTCCTTCGAACAAGATCATAAAGGAAAATGGTGACTGAATGTAGGTAGCATAGACTCAATATACAAAACTGGGACATCTCTGCGACATAGGAGGCATCGACAGAGGCTCCATAGGGACTGGAAGCTTAACCAGTTGGTGGAGATAAACTCAGAGAAATGAGTATAGCTCCTAAATTCAAACTATTAACCCAACCAACGGATGTGATATACAGTGCTTTGTTCGAAGGCGACACGACTCGACTGCTGCCAAAGATAACATCTTTTCCTGTCCGGCTTTTTGGTTTTTCGATTTTTTTGGAATTTTTCAGATATTTTGAAAAGCTTGAAAAAGAATAAAAGTTCTTTATAGTTACAAATCTAGGAGGAGACGAGTGTCAAGGGGAAAACAAACTAGTTCCAAGCAGCGGAACATACCTATGCTCAATGCAAGGAAACATGTGTACGATAATGACACTCAGGGGAAAGTCCCCTCTCGGTAAAAAATGGGGAATCAAGCTACAAAAGATATATAAAATAGCTCTGCTTGGCTGGACATGAGGCAAAATCGGGCTATATGGCTGATAATCAAAGTCAGGGAAGCAGACATAAGGCTCAATAAGGCAAGTAAAACTCATGATGATGCAATTACAACTTGACATAAGGGAGTCCTAGGGAAAAGGCCAGCAAAAAGATCAAGAGGAGTATGAGACTCTTGCGCAAAGTCATGGCGATACTATACAAAGGACTCGCACACCCTAAAGGAAAAATGTCGACATGGTCACCAAATGCAAAACAGGAGCTAACTAGAGTACCCATTAATGGTCAAGCTCTACCATTCACATCATGTCACTTCTAAAAGCAACAAGAAGGTTTTGTGACAAGATAGAATGGGTTTGTACCTAAGGTTATAATGAAATTGTCATAAGGTCATGCAAAGTGCAAATGGATGTGAAACCTAACCTATATGCCAGTTTAGAAATAATACCTGAAATCGGCACAAACGGGTCAAAACCACAATCAAACTGCACTCAAAATGGACTCCTACATCATCAAATTAGTTCAAAACGATCCAAAATGGTCAGAAATGGTCCAAACTATAGAAAGTGGGTAAAAGTTTTCAAAAAAGTTCTATAAATAGTAAAACATTTAAAAATTCCATATCATTTGAAATTTTTACCCATTTGAGCTCAAAACTTCCAATGTGAATTCCGGGAGCATCGTCCAACGAAATTCGACACCGTTTGATCCAAGTAACTCCTCATGTCCTCCTCTTGCTATTTCATGCAAATTTTTTAATTTTTCATGCTCCAATTAATTTTTTAGACCATCCCAAGTTATGCATTTCGGCCCATGCAGGTATCGGGGTCTTTTCCACATATAGGGCTCGCCATACACGGAAAAAGCACCCAAACCCGCGTACATACACGGTTGTTTTGCAAACAGTCGCGTATGAGGCCGCAAATGAGATTTTCAAGGGAAAAAGCTAATCAAAACTCTCTTTTTTGTGCAGGATGGTGTTAGAGTGGAGGGAGCGAGAACATGGTGATGTGGAAGAGGTCGTACAAGGTGATCTTATGGCCCAACAAGCTTTATGGGCATGTGGTTTGTATAAGTTTTGGTGTCTTGGTAGCCTAAGGACAAAACCAAGACTCTTCCAGCTACTAGTGGATTACTGGGATCCAGACTCTGAGACCTTTCACATTGACGGGATGTCGCTCAGCATAGAAGTGGAGGACATATACTTTATCATTGGTTTATCCCGACGAGGGGAGGTGGTAAATCTTCTATCTCGCAGACCAGGAGGTGGATTGACTATTGATGAGTACATTGCGGTGTACTAATTTTCGGACACGAAAAAGGTTGGGAGTCAAATCTTGACAAAATCTATCTAGGTTCTAGGACTGAAGGCCATACTATTGGCATTAGGCAGGATATCTAGATTAGCTTCACTCCACTAGGCCTCTCGGCCACTGATGTTCTATGCAGTGGAGTGTATGAGACCCACAGTATATGACTGGAGCACTGCGTTGTTGAGCAACATGAAGCAGCAGCTCAGTGACTGCAAGATGGGAAAGATACGGAAGTTCAGTTTCCGCAGCATACTGAGCACGTTATTCTTTGAGTGTGTACCAGGGCTAAGCCCTAGAGTGTACATTCCTCCACATGGAGTTCGAGATCTGGCCCGACGACATTGGGAAAATGTTATGTGTAGACTAGGTGTAGGTAGCGTGGGTAAGCCCTACCCAGCAGACTTCTTTCCATGGTGGCAGAGGCAGATCATTGCCATCAATGACCCCCTATGCAAGGATAGACTTCTATGGAGATTCGGACATTCCCCTACCACCAGGAGCGGCATATGGTGAGATAGGTAACGAATCCCAAACCCACTTTTTAAGTTTTTTGAATAATTAAATTTTTTGTGTTTTTTGATATATTGACTTAAAATACATGTTTTGGTGTGACGACACATAGTGACAATATGTCATGTGTATGCAGATGTTGGACCACGGCGACCAGATGGTTTCCCTCATCATAGACGGAGGGGAAGGGGAGACGATATCATGGGTGCGGATGCGGAGCGGACTCTCCAAAGCATTCACAGAAACTTCGTATGCTTGATGCATAGGGTACCCATGGTGCAAGTCGAGGACTTTCCTGAGGCCATGCAGCACCAGGTGGTTGGTGTACCGCAAGCATGGGTTCAATTATTCTAATGGCTAGCTAGAGCCATAGTGTTCTACCATGATCAGAACCCCCCTCCTCCTCCTTAGGCTTAGAGACCTGAGAGTATTCCTTTTTGTACGACCATGTATTATATTTTGGTGGCTCAGAAGCCCCAATTTTGTATTATGACGTCACTTTTGGATGTTAATGAAAAAACTTTTATGATGATCGATTTTATTTATTTACATGTGTGCAAAAATGTATGTTTGTCACTATGCTTATGGTCTATGAGACAAATTCCAATCTAACACATAGTTAGCATATGAGTCAACAACTTGATTAAAAATTCTTGAAACATGATTGTATGTTATATTCTCAAATTGTTGTTCTAGCAATCTCACACGTAAGAATATTCGTAATAATGTCGAATCCCTAATACGATACGAGCCATTAAGCTGTGAAACCACTAACTATGAAACAAGACATACCTCAAGAGAGAGAACACCATGTGAAATGGCATCATGCAATAACTCAATAACGACATTACATTCAACAACATTGTTCGAAGAAGGCTATAAACATATGCCTCTTGAAGACAATACTTGACCTGTAGGAGTATAAATCACCCAAGTAGTCAAAGCTGAGTTTTGAGTGTGATGGATAGCACCATCGGCGAATCCTATGTAAACGGAAGACTCCATCGACATCTGCCATCAGAAATGGAAGTTAATCAACAAACCCGATCACCATAAGAAAACCTAACTATGCAATTCAAAAATTGTACAATAATATACAACAATCAACCCTGGCTAAAGATCATGCATAGTATTTTTTAAGATAGAACACATTTCTAGGCTCCACCAAGGCTGTCCCTTCATAATCCACTCGCTCATATGCGCCCTTCTCTAACACATGTTTGACCACGTAAGGACCATGCCACATGGGATTAAACTTCCCTGCCCCCAAGGGTTCTTTAGCTTGAACCCACAAAAGGACCAAATCACCTTCACTAAACTTCCTCAGACAAACAAACTTGTCATATTGGACCTTGACGCGACACTTATTTATGTCTAGAGCCACTAAGGCATCTCGTCACTGCTAATCAAGATGCTCTAAGTGGACCAAACGTTCTTCCAATGTGGAAGCGTCTGGTAAAAGCTCTATAGCTAGCTTCAAAGAAGCAATTTTGCATTCAACCAGAAAGACAGACTCCACCCCATGTATAAGCTAATATGGAGAGAAACTGGTGGCAGTCTTAACCGCTGTTCTATAGTCCCACAAAGTAGGATATAACATGATATGCCAATTCATCTTTCTTTCTGCGATGGTTCATTGGAGAATGGAATTAAGTGATTTATTCACTGCTTCAACCTATCCATTCACCTGAGGGTAATAAGAAGATGAGTGCTCCTGCTTATACCCTATCTTTGAAGCCAACTCTTCCATCATTTTATTCTGAAAGTGCCTACCATGGTCAGTGAAAATATCTTCCGGAATGTCGAACCGAGTAATAATTTGGTTGAAAACGAAATGCGTGGCTGTCTCACCATCGGATTTAACCGTAGGCATAGCCTCTTCCCATTTCATGAAATAATTGACAGCCACTATAATGTGATGATGCCCCCCAGCCGAAGCTGGGTTATAACCCATAAATTCAAGCCCCCACTTGGTGAAGGGACCGACGGTGACAATAGGATGTAACGAGGCCAGATGTGAGCACCTATTGCGTGCAAACACCTGGCAAGGGTGACACTTCTTGACTACATTAACACATTCTTTGAAGATTGATGGCCAAAAATATCATGCTCTCAAGATTTTTTGGGCTGTAGAAATCCTGGATAAATGACCACCACACGCCCCTCCATGGAAATCATTCGGAACAACCTTAGCCTCATCATGGGTTAAACAATGACGCAAAATGGAATCTACCCCATGGCGGAACAAAGTGTTATCCACTATAAGGTAGTTCTTAGCTACATGACGTAATCGTCCTCGCTCATCCCGTGAAAGGTGAGTAGGGACCTTCAACGTTTGTAAATATACAATGATATCCCCATACCATGGATCCAAAGTTGAGATAAGGAAAATATGCTCATCGACAAACGTATACTCATAAACCTATTCCTCCTCCAAACTTGGAAAATCATATATGAGCTCCGTCAAGATCAACGATTTCTTCGATTTTGCTGAAACAAATTCGAGATCGAACTCTTGCAAAATAACAATCCATTTATTGTATTTTCCCCCAATCATCCTTCTAGTGAGGACGAACTGAAATGGATTGATATGAGCTACAACCAAGGTTCGTCAAAGGAGAATGTAATGTCTCAATCTCTCAACCGCATGAACGGTGGCCAAGGCAAGGTTCTCCACATGGGAATAACGGATTTCCGCATCAATAAGGTTTCATCTCAAATAATATATGACATCTCGTGGAGCTCCTCATCCTCCTGAACCAAAACCATACCAACCATCTCCATGGACACAGCCACATAAATCAATAAATCACGGCTATAGTCAGGTGGACTAAGCACGGGGGCCGATGCTAAGGTTTTCTTAAGAGCATCAAATGACTCTTGGGCTTGCTCATCCTAGTAAAAGGGGGTGTCCTTCTTTAAAAGACGCATAAAGCCTTTATTCAAGTTGGAAAAATTAACCACAAATCTCCGCAAGAAATTTTCCATGCCTTGCAAACATTGAAGGTGTCTAGTATTACGCGGGGGAGACAATTGAAGTATTGCTTTAACCTTTAAGGGATTGTCTCTTATACCCTCCCTGGATACGATGAACCCTAGAAAGCGACCAACAGTCACGCAAAATATGCACTTATGAGGATTTAACCGAACCTAGTAATGACGACATCTTTCGAATACTAATCTCATATGGTATGGATGACGCACTCTCAAACGAGAATGAGCAGCATGGTCATCCAAATACACTTCGATAATCATTTTGAGATCATGAAAAATTAAGGTCATAGCCCGCTGAAATGGAGGTCCGGCGTTTTTAAGTCCAAAAGGCATCTTCCGATATGCAAAAGTACCCCAAGGACAAATAAATGTGGTCTTATGTTGATCCTCGGGTTTGATCTGAATATGATTATATTCGAAAAAACCGTCCATGAAGGAGAATACCTCACTTCCCGCACACCCATCCAAAATCTAATCAATAAATGGCGTGGGAAAATTATCCTTAGGACAAGCACAATTTAAATCACGGAAATCAGTGCATATACGGATCACTCCCTGCTTCTTATCAACCGGAATGGGATTTGAAACCCACTCTGTCTAGGGAATGGGATAGAATATAAAACCAGCTTTTAACAGTTTCTCTATCTCAGCCTTAATGGCGAGTACTTTTCTAGGATTCACCACATGCAAATGTTGTCGAACCGGCTTCTCATCCGAATAGGTCTTAATCTCATGTTTGACAATACGAGGGTCAATACCTAGAATTTCCTCGTATGACCAAGCAAAGATGTCACAAAACTCTTTAAATAACTTGGTATACTCCTTGATCTCATCAGGGGAACAACTTGCCCCAATGTATACATTCTCAACTTTGCCAAGATCACGAGAAATATTGATAGGAATAGTAGGTGATAAATTCTCTATGTTCCCATCGGCCATCTGACTAGGAGAGCTCAATGGAACCACGAGACTACCAATCTTCTTGCTAAGAATCTCCCTAAATTCATCACGCTCCATACGGTCGAATTCAGGAAGAAAATATGATCGATGATGTAATTCTTCCCAAGGTGGATCAACCCCAGACATGGCCTCAATAATGGCTTCACCCAATGGAAAAACATCATCGAGGAAATCATGTGTGTGAGAGGACTCAACTGCCCATGCAGGCAGCACATACAAGTCCTCCTCCTCCGTCCACGAAGAGGAAGGACTAAGCTCTGCAACTTGATCAATATTTGCTTAATATGCTACCATCATTGCAGGTAACGACACATCCATTTTGATAGGTCCAATCAAAGGACTTGGTGAAGGAAGAATCCAAGGATATTCCATATGGGTAGTGCAAAAAGACACCAACTTCAACGAGGACGAAGCCCCACCAAAATTAGATCTGATCATAAGAACGGGCGCAGGACAGTTAAAGGTTCCCATAAGAGACGGATACATACCCACACCCACACTCCCAGTTGCTGACTGAGAATGATCGATAATCAGGATAGAAGTTCTTGATGATGCATTAACACTTGGATTACGGAATGGCGTCTGATCAATCGTAATGATCTTCCCATTAAATGGAAAGAATACCACTCGAAAGAGAGAAGAGGTTACGGCTTTCATACTATACATCCAATTCCATCCCAGTAAGAGATTGTAGTCAAGGGGCACATCAACCACCTCGACCTCGATCGCGATGGCCTTTCCTCCCAATTGGACCTTAAGAGAAGGAAGAATCCCGTGTGGTCGAAATGATCTACCATCAAAATTCGTCAACATAGTAGCGGATTGAGACAACTCGGGAGAACCCAAACCCTTCCAACATGACAAAGACATCACGAAAGCAGCAGTGCCTTCATCAATAACAGTGCATTTGAAGGTCATATTAAGACACTCTACATGAATCAAAATAGACACGAAGTAAGGTAAGCAAGGCTATATTCCCATGGTTTCAAATTTGATAACGGAAGAAGAGTTACCATCATCAACCCCAAGAGCAGAAAGCAAGGCTCTCCTCTGCGGAGGACAAGTCTGAAGTACTTCAAGCGCGGACATCGCACAAGAAGTTTGGCCCAAATCCTCAACAACGGAATAGTTTTGGGCAGCTCGAGCATTAGGATTATGCCTAGAACGCTTTAGGAATCCCTTAGGAATGCAAGGTGCAACTTCAGGTTTATCTATAGGTTTTTCGATACACAAAGGGCTCTTGGGTGGAGTGAGTTCCTTTCCAAGGTCTGGTTGTGACGAACCATAACCCTTCACACGAGTCACAACCTTAGTAGTGCGCACCATGTTGACACAACCATGACCAGTATTGGCCTCCAATGGATTTTGATCTCCACCCGATGCACAATGAGGATCAATGGTCCTCAATTTCATATTTTTATTGTTGGGTAAAGGATTAGTTAGCACGAATGGGCCCTGTGCTATGAACCTCAAGGCATATTCCATATGAGGGCACAAGTGGGTGAGGTGGTCCTCCTTACATAACTTGCAAGGAAACTTTACCTTACGTTTATTCTTCTTGTCCCCCCTAGCATTACGAGCGTTCTTGTCATTATAATTAGCATTTTCATTCTTATTCCCACCCTTACGATTATTTTTCCCTTTTTTCTTATTCCTTCCAGGCTGCTAGTTTCCCTTCTGGTCCGATGATTGCACGAAAAGTACACTCGCCGATTGGGTAGGTTGAGACGAAGCCATGGCTTGTCCCGATGTGGATTGATTAATTGAAAAGTGGCTCACTTATTTCACAACCGAATCCGCAGGTTTGGTACTTGTACAAGCCACAATGCCATCGCCATGTGGCCCAACTTTGATCTTGGGATTGAAACTAGATCGTGGAGCATTAGGTATAATCACATACAAAAGTACAAATTAAGCATAGATCAAATCCAACTCTTGTGCCCTAAAGATTGCTTGTTCCTCGTTTTGGACTCCGTATGTAGAAACATCCTTCGCGATGTAAGGTAAAAACAACTTGAGGAACCACTCAAGGAGAAATTCTAGTGCTATAAAGGCTTTAATCAACCGCTTCCATCTACGCCACTCTTGAATATGATCCGAGATATGTGTGGCTTTGTCTTGTCCAAATGTCAACAAGAGTTCATTACCAACATTGTAACATACGGGTAGCTGAAAGTGATTGAGGAAAGTCATGGCAAGGTCATCAAATAAAACGTATGCCCCCCTTGGTAACTCTATATACCATTTCGTTGTAGGCCCAATGAGGGTGTGTTGAAATATCCTCAAACGGATTGAATCGTCATGTAAGGAATTGGAAGAGCACCAAACGTGAAAAGTAGTGACATGCTCACTAGGATATTCTCCAGATTTACCCTCGAACTTGGGAATGTCCAAAGGAATCTTGTTAGGGACGACCAGCCAGGTCAAGTCATGAGATACATGATCGTTCATAAGTCTCTATAAGTCAGGTAAGTTCAATGTTGCGAGGAAAGGGAGCCTAGGTTGAGCCAGTCTATGCCATGCTTCCTGATAGTTCTGGTTCATTTAAGGCTGATTGCTATAAATACCATGGCCTTGGCCATAATAACCTCCTCCCATTTGACCCGTATAGGGCTACATGGAAGCATTGTGATGTGGGGTACCTTGATTATGCGGTGCTACAAATCCATAATTGGAAGAGTAAGCAGGTTGTTGATACCCGTACCCATAAGGTTGATAGTTCTGTCCATACTGCGGTCCATAAGACTGTCCATGAGAAGCTCCATAAGGTGTTCCATGGGATGTCCCATGAGAATGTCCATGGTTAGGAATATGGGGAACTCCTTGAGATGGACCATAAGACTATCCAAAAATAGGGATATGACCTCCCGACACAACAGGAGGTACTTGGCTCTGAGATACTACCGTACGAGCAATCGCAGTACGAAAATGGCTAATAGCGATATTCTGGCCCAAAGGACCACGTGAATGAGGGGGAGGAAGGGTTTTCAAAAATGCATTCGAAGGAGTAGGGTTCGAGGATGAAGGGACATGTGAAGGGATGTAAGTGGTGTTCCCAATGGTCACTCGTCTCGGTTCTGGTATCTTCGTATGATTAATAACACTAGGTCTAGGATGGGCATGTGAGGTTGCTTCCACCACTGGGATGGAAGGTGCAATGTGACTAGTGCTCCCAAATCTCTCCGCATGGAAAGGAATAGGAGTGCCCCCAGGAATAGTGCTAGGTTCAACTTTCGACTCGACATGATGTGCCAGATCGGGTGCAGGGATATCAGACATGCCATAATGAACATGACTAGTTCTTGTGGGTTCATAATGAGTCTCGTCGCCTGGTAACCAATACCGGCGACCTGTGAATGAGGGATCTTAACCAGAATGTGAAGGTATTTTCAGTGAAGGATCATATACAGGAGTAGGATCTTCCTCCCCAACATCGTGAGGTGGAGAGGACATCTCGGGAATATCATCCTCATGATATCCCATAGTGTGTGAATCAAAGTGAGAAGTTGTCCGCCTGGACTATCTGTTTCTCTCTCCCAAAAGAGGAGGAGACATGGAAGGCGGAAGTCCTGCTAAACGACGAGAACAACAAAGCACCGCGCCCGAATCCACAATGACTCAAAAAATTAAAAGACTCGATCTAATTATGCAAACCCTAGGAAAACTAGCGTGCACAAAGCATACACCTATAAAATGTAAAGCCAAATCGCAAGCAAACAAGGGTAGGATATGTGAGCTCCCGAATGAAGCAGGTATGTCTCGCCTAGGAGAGGCTTGAGACTCCCATACACAACAAGCAGAGATTTGTAACCAATTATAGTGGCCCTCAGCTTCAACACATATAGCGACTGTGCTATCCGACCCCTACCTCGCCAGGACACCTGCAGAATAACCTCTACGAAGTACCCCCTCAATAACCTAGGTATGGCAACTAAGGTCACCTCAATATAATCAATGCTCAAGTGGATAGTCGTAGGTGGGATTGATCGTATGGGCAGGGTAGCAAAGCTCGAAAATCTCGAAATATCCCTTAGATATGATTACAATCCTGGAAATATCTCTGGTGCTACTCAGTTACAACCAGGGGTCATCCCAATCATAACCGCTCACACTGCCTCGTGCTTAACTCCCTTGTAAGAGGAGGATCCTAAGAACACTAATTATATAAAGGAATTTCACACTCTCACCTGGACAGACACATAAATGTTTCATTTAGTGGTCTTGGAGACTTTACTCACAATGAACTATTACAAGACCCTAAAACCTAGTCTTGTTGGTGCACCCTATAAAAGAAAAGAGTGTAATTCATTTTATTATGCGTTGATTTTAATTGGCTTATTACTCAAAAGGGAAAATGGTCATGCAACTAATGTTGTTATGATGCAACAAGAAGTAAAATGCACACCTAACAATCAATGCAAATGCACTGTGTCAAATGAAGAACAGGGTATGCTACCACGTGAAGTGCAAAATTTTCCTTCAAATGAATATGCAATCATTCCTATCTGAAAATCTGACTAATACTCTCCAAGCAAACCTAATGCAAGTACGATGCAAATGCAAAATGCAAACAATGCATAATGATGCAAAAAGCAAATGTTTTTGTATTTTTCAAATTAAATGAGATAAAAAGCAAAAGTATGACTCTACAACCCTTAGACTCTACAAGCACTACCAGATAGCACCCAAGCAAAGCACCACGGTAAAATAGACCTAATGCACTAATACCAAAACAAAAACTAGAAAATGAAATGACAAGAACATTTTCAAAAATTTAAACTAAAAAGTGTCTCTGGTCAAAAACATGGGTGTATACAGACTCCAGAAGCATCCAAGAAGACTCAACAATCATCCAAACTCATCCAGTAACACTTAATCTTCCTCAAAAAGGCAAAAATCTGGGCATACACGACTATTTGCAGAAAATCCGCGTATATACACGGCTATTCCAAGAAAACCCACGCGTACATGCGACTGTGAAGGCAAAACCCACGTATAAGAAGAAAAAGAGATAAAAAGAAGGAAAACAAACAAGCTGAGACAAAATTTACTCCTATAAGACACTACTAGGCAAACATGCCCCCAAACCCGACTCAGAAACAGAGAAATCAAAGCAATTCAAGAACATTGAATGCCAAAAAAAACCCCAAAGGAAATGACTAGGAACTCCCCAGCATGGTCGCCAATTCTGTTACGGAGAAAACTTCCTATGGCTTGGGGTGTACCACAACAGACAGAGTAACCACAGAAATCAATCCCTTCCCAATATGCAAGAGAAATAAAACATCTAACACTAAAGGATCTCGAAACATACCTTATTCCAGATGGTTGATGTAGATCCCTATTGAGCTTTTCCAATCCCGCGTGTGTTAACAATTTGCTCTCTCAACAATCAGCAAACAAGACAAGCATGCTATATAATGGTGTTATACCTACTCTAGCATATATAATCAATAATGTATAAGCAATTAAAAGCATCCATGGATTCAATATTCATTTAAATGCACATCATTGGAAAGGAAAAGATATTTCTATTAATATAAATCAGAGATTACATGAATGACAACCTCTGTCGGCACGTCTGCGAACCGGAGAAACTGAGTCCTCCACTTGGGTCTCCACCACCTCAATCCTCCATCTCTCGATATCAATCACACAAGCAAAGGCAAGCCTGGTAAGAACACCAAGTGCTCCAAGGGACAAAGGGATGCAGACTCAAGTATAAGCAAGCTACGGCAACAATGGACTATAGTTTTCTTACTCTTCAATTCTTCCCCCTTCAATGTATCCAAAGGGTTCCTTATTTAGTGCTTCAATGGGGTAATGGAAGGTCAAATCCGAGCGATCTCGAGGCATATGGAAGGCCAAGAGACAAGTGACTCGGATCCACATCAAGGAAAACTCCAAAATATTTGGCCTTTTGCACACATCCCGATGTACACGAGTTTAAGGGTTATATCCGCGTGTATACGTGAGAAAGGGTTAAAAAGTCATGTATGGCAAATAATGAGTGTTTTTAGGGATGATCTTGGAAACATCAAAGGTACAAAAATGGTCCATAGGGTCCAAAGAGTCTGCAGAGGGACGGGGAAGGCCATAAATGTGTGATCTACCATGTGTGGTAAAATCAGTTGTAACACCTTAAATAGAAAAACATTGTCCTTCCTCAAGATGCAAAGAAGTATGAAGCTGGGAACCAGACTAAAGAACATGAGAGGTGCCATGCTTTGAAAGAATGTTTCACTCAATCAAAGGCATATCTGATTGATTTAGTAGATTCCAATCACATGGTTGCCTCTAAAGAATCCTTCACTTCTCTGGATATCTCTAGAGTACCAATTAAAATTGAGCATGGAGAGTTCCAAAATGTGCTTTAAGTCCCTCCTTGGCATCAAACCTATTATCTGTATACTAGATGACACATAATTGCTCTCCCAAGAGAGTCACATTTGATCGGTAACACATTGGAGATCTTTGAAGTCTCTATTGTAAATCCGATAGCAAAAGGATTTGATAATAATGCTTTCAAGGATGATGAGTCACTCCCACTTCCTTCCTACTTCATATCTGAGTGCCTTATTGACTCATGCCAATAACACAATAAATCTATGGCATGAAATATTTGGCCACCTAAAATTCAAGTATCCCAAATAGCTACACAATGACAATTTGGTTGAGGGATTCTCACTCATCAAATATTTTGAAGGAGTGTGCACTAGTTGCTTGGTAGGGAAGTATCCAGAGAAATATATGAGGTTGGAAAGGAAAAATGAGTTCCCTCCACATTATATCTAATACACAGTGATGTCTTCGGCATGATTCCTACAACATGTATGAATGGATCCATATATTTTCTAACCTTCATTAATGAATGTTCAAGTTATTGTTGGGTATACTTTCTGAAGCAAACATTTGAGGTATTTGAGACCTTGGAAGTATTCAAAGCCTTGGATGAGAACACTCTCGGAAAGAATATCAAGTCACTTAGATATGACAATGGAGGTGAGTATGTCAAAGGATAATTCTAGCAGCTATGTGCATTAGCAGGCATTCGAATGCAACACTTACTCCCATACACACCACAACATAATGGTGTAGCTGAGAGGAAGAACAAATCCTTGAAAGAGATTTCTATATGCATTTAGAAGAAACAAACCTTCCTCCTTATTTGTTGGCTAAGGCAGTAAATTGTGCTTCATATTTCCAAAATAGGGTGCCTCGCAAATTTGTGATTGGGGCTACTCTTTTCAAAGCACTGATGGGACATAAGCCCAATGTCTCACATTTGAGAGTTTTTGGTCCAAGGCTCGGGCCAGAATTCCTACTAATAAGAGGAAATACGACTTCCAAGCCCAAAGTAGTGAATGCATACTGCTGGGATATGATAACGATGCTAAGGAATACAAATTGATGGACCTTGCAACCAAAAAGTTATTCATACAGCACAGTGTGCAATTTGAAGAATATAAGGTGCATGATCCATAACAAGTCGAAGCAGAACAAGGTAAAATCTCTCTTTCATTTCCATTTGAAGATGATGATATTATGACTAATGTTTCAGATTCAAAAGATTAAGGTCATGCTAATCATGAACATGATATTGAGATTGAATCCTAAGAATTTCCAAATTCAGATCCAACAACTATTCCAAATCAGAGGCCTAAATGGGCCCAAAATCTCATTGAAGCAGCTGGGAATAGTGATGGGAATCTAGATGACTGAAGAAGAACAAGATCCTAGTATCAGAATGAACATGTTGCACTTTCCCATTCAGATCCACTTCTCCCAGAGAGGTGTTTCATGATGATGGGTTTAGATCCTCAGTCATTCAAAGAGGATTTCCAAGATCCAAGATGGTAGGGAACTATGGATGATGAGTATGGTTCGCTACAAGATAACATGGCATGAGAGCTTGTCACTTTTCCTCCTGGGGGGAATTTAGTTCAGTGAAAATAGATCTATAAGAACAAGATATCATTTAATGGAACCACAACCAAGCAAAAGGCTCGGTTGGTGGAAAAGGGGTACTCACAAGTCCATGGACTGGAATACAATGAGACATTCGCTCTTGTTGCAAGAATGGACTTTGTAAGACTAGTTTGGCAATTGCAGCTTCAAAGATGTGGGAGGTACATCAAATGGACGTGAACATTTCCTTCCTCCATGGCGACCTAGAAGAGGAGATCTAAATGAGACATCCTAAGGGGTATATCGAAGATTCATCCTCAGTATGCAAATTGGGGAAATCTCTCTATCGAATCAATTAAGCCCTAATGGCATGGTATACCAAGATGGGTTCCTTTATCATGTAACAAAAATTTGAGAGATGTAGATCTGACCGCAATGTCTACATGTAGTAGAAAGGGAGCTCATTATTATTGATTGTTCTATATGTGGATGACTTTCTCATTACTAGTAGCTCTGTTGCTGGATTGAGAGGCGTTTAGTCAGCTTTGAGTGAAGCATTTTCCATGACAGATATAGGAACGTTAAGGTAGTTCATTGGTCTTGAAGCTAATCAAAATACTTAGGGAATCATGATTACACAAAATACTTAGGGAATCATTAGAGACTTTCTTAAAATATTCCACATGGAATATTGTAAATCAACACCCTTTCCTTTCCTAACTGGCATCAAGATGGAACAAGGTGATTCTGCACCATGTTGACAGTACACTTTACAAACATCTCATTGGGAGCCTAATATACCTCACCCATTCGAGACTAGATTTTTCCTATGATATTAGTGCTGCTTCCAGATACATGCAGGAGCCACATGAGCTGCACTAAAAGGCACCAAAGCACATCTTGCACTATGTGCAAGATACAAGAAATTTTGGGATCCATTATTCAGTTGATGCACAGTTAGATCTGATTGGATATACTGATTCAGACTGGGCAGGAGATGGAAATGATAGGAAATCTACATCAGGATTTTTGTTCATGTTGGGATCTGGATCAATCTCTTGGTCAAGCAAGAAGCAAGTAGCTCTTGCACTCTCTTTATCAGAAGTAAAGTATAGGGGGATTTGAATGCATTTATTCAGGCAGTTTGGTTGCATGGGATTTTGATATAGTTTGGCATTCACACTTCTCCTTTAGTAGACATCTATTGTGACAATCAGAGTACCATCAATATATCTAGTGATCCAATTTAGAAGCAACATACAAATCATATTGAAGTACACATGCACTACATTCGAGAACTGGTGCATAGTAAGGCTATCACACTGCATTACTGCCCTGCTGAGGTGCAAATTGCAAATATTTTTACCAAGTCCTTCACTGAAAAGAGATTTGCTTACCTGAGATCTCTTCTTGGTGTAAAGGCTTGACTCATCTATCGTTCCTGATTTTCCTGCTTATTTTGAGGGGGGGGGTCCCTTAAGGTTTTCCCCATTTCCTTGTTTATTATGCAGTCTTTTTTTATTTCATTTAGATTGTATGGGTGACCTTTGTCCTAGTTGCTAGGGCCCAGGTTCTCCAAATTTAGGATTAAGTGGGGGTGTTAGGATTAATTAATCATCCCTTTTCCCACATAGTCTATTTGGTCTATTTTACTAACTTAGGTGGTCATCATCACTTCACTAGTGTTTGGGGGACACACCTAGGAGCCACCTACCACTTAATGTTCCTTCATGCATGATTTTAGGTGCCTTAGGGACCAATACCTATAATTTAGGAACCCACTCTGAATGTCACATCAGTCTCCTTCTATTGACCTTGGTAGGTATTTGATTATGTTCAGTTATGCCCTAGTTACCATCAATTAGCCTAGTTCCAATTTGCATGATTTAAGGGAGTGTGGGCGCCTTTTTTCACCTACCCTCATCAGTTAATTGATTGTAAATTGGTTTAGTTATCTAGAGTTGCGCTAGTGAGCTCCAGTGTTGATTTTTCTCACACTAAGTTAGGGCATGAGTCAGTTTGAGTTGGTGATTTTGAATTCTCCCAAAGGCATTCAAATTCTTCCTATTGTATGGCTATTGTATTACAATGACATCGATGATGATTAATGTAATGATATTCTGACCAATTCTTGTTCGATTTGTGTGAAATTTTAACCATGAATCCATTGCTCAGTTTAAATTGAATTGTTAATTCTACCGCATCCTTCCTTTCAAATTGCTTTTATTCAGGCCTGAAGATCCATGGTTCACCAAATTTAACAGCTAGTAGATGTTCCCTTATCACTTGAGACAAGTTCCTTATTATTTTTTTTCTGGCTGAGACCCATTGGTTGCATTAGGAGGAATATATAGCATCTTTTTTCCTCCTTTTACTTGCCACCATTCTTCTTATTGGTTTTTTTTAGGGGTCTCTTGCGGTGCTTTTGGACAATTTTTAACAAAATGGCCATATTCATGGAAATTTCTATACTTGAATGGAATCTGCTCGTAATCAACATTTTGCACGTGTTCCCATCCATCCATGAACACATTTACTACTTTAGGAAATCCTTTCTCTAAATTGAATTCCACGTAGATCCTTGCACATGAGAATAATGGCCCCTTTGGTTCTACCTTATCAATATATTTTTCGAGGGGATCCCCAATAGCTTGAAGAGCTTCGTCGTTCCAACAGTGCAAAGGGAGATGAGGAAGGCGAACCGAAATCGAGACTGCTGAAAGTACGTCCTTCTCTGGATCGAAAGATAAACTCTATTGATTTAGATACAATCCTCTCGGGCCCATGAAGTAAGGCCTGCTTCTAAAGATAAGATCGTTGTCATCTTTATTCTCAAACAAGAACACAAAAAACCCTTTACCGCAAAAACAATGCTATAGGCATCCAAGGATCAAAGGAAACCAGTTCTTGGAGATCCATGACTCCATGGTTTTCGACGAAAGCCAAATCCTCATGAATTGTCCTATTAATCCCTTCTTAGTTAAGGCAAGAGCTTTCACTCTTGAAGCCGCTAACATGATATGGATTCAGGGAGCAGCAAGACACTTCACAAAGCTAGAAGCGTGGATCTCTGAAGTAGGAGGAGGTGGCGACCACGGCCTTGAAAGCGTCATTCAAAAGGCGTCTCGTCTCCTCCAGAGTCGGATCCATACGAGACGTAACCAATTCGTGACAAAAACCATAGCAAAGAGGCTCTAAAGAGATCATAGTTTTTTCTCAAAACAATGATTTTGATTTAGACTTTGGTCGTGTTTATCATCTCGTAAAATAAAAAATTTATTTTTAAGATCCAACCATAATCTTTGTAATTTACTTATATAAATTAAAATCCTCAAAAACATTTTACTCCATCTTTCTTTTTTTAAAAAGTCGTCATTTTCACTTCTCAATATAACAAATAGTGGATTGAAAAGCCTTTCTTTTATTATACACGGAATTTCTTATTCTAATGAATAGGACAAAAAATTAGTTGATGAAGGATGTTCATTATATTTATTAGTGTATAAAAGATTAAAAAATTACCTTTGGAGTCACAATAATCTTTCCAAAGTTCCCTTAAAAGTTAAAATGCATACCTAAGGAAAAATCTTATCTTATGCGCATGCAATACGTCCTTTGCTAGCTTCCTAGTCTATTACACTTGCTCATCATCCCAACCCTCTTGGAATTCTGGCAAACTTGTCCTTTTCCCTTTTCATGGTTGTAAATGTTGTGGTAACGCTACTAATAACATAAAAATATAATTTGACAAGGTCAATGTCCCAAATCAAAGTTATAAAATCCATATAAATGAAAAGTATAAATTAGTTCCTTTTTATGAAGCTTTCTTAAGGAGTGTAAATCATTAGACTAAAAGTCATTTGGTCGACAAAAATGGTAAGTCGTAGTTTACTGTGTAGAATTAATAATTTTGTATCAAAAACATTTATAACTATTACAAATATTGTTCCAATCTCAAGTCCATAACACTCTCTAATATTTATTAAGGATATAGTAATTATTTTTGGTAAATATGTATATAGTTATCACATGGCTATGAATAAATTATGTATAAATGTAATATATTCCTAAATATAAAATCTGTTTTTATTATTTTTTATTATTTTATTTTTATCTAGATGATGTTTAGGATTTGTGAACAATTCGATGGAATCATTCTACGAAGACATATTGTTGTGATTCTTGTTTTGTTGATGGTGAAAAATATGCAAAGGATAATGGTAATGGAGTTTTTTAAGTATGTTGATTGCAAAGAAACTAATGATATTAAAGGTATGTTGATTACAAAGAGAATGATGACATTTTAATATTTTTAACGTATTGAATATTGAACACCTCGAAAAAATATGTATTGTAAAGCAAACCCAGCCTTCAGATCCATCTATGATTTTATTTTCAATCGACGGACTTTATTTATTGTAAAATTAAATAGACAACTAGTCGGACTCAGTTATGTATAAAATGGTGGCAAGCATTAGACACACAAAAAGATCATTGTCCTTTCTTTCGCATCTTTTTATATTGATCTTGTTTGGGCATTAGCACGTGGCGGTCCTCACCCAAACCATTTTAAAGGAGGCCGCATCGCTGGTAAATCAATCTCATCTTTAGTCTCAACAAAAGTCCTAAGAATATCTTAAGAACTGCAATACAAAATTGTATGAGCAATTGCCACACAACCCATTTTATACATTTTAATGGGAGAAATTGTTGACCAATCAACTTCAGTTTCATTTTGATTCCTTGAAGATGGGTGGAGTGTCCACTCGAAACATTGGTTTTCTTAAACTCTGACATAGTGAAATCCAAAAGAAACAATGACAATGCAATACAAAATTGTGCGAGCAATCGCAACACACCCTATTTTTATATATTTTAATGGGAGCAATGGTTGACCATATTGCTTCAGCTTCATTTTATTTCCCTGAAGATAGGACGAGTGTCCACTCAAAAAAGTCAGTTTTCTTAAATTCTGACATGGTGATATCCAAAATCAACAACGACAATGCAATACTAAATTGTGTGAGCAATTGCAAGATAACTTATTTTGATATATTTTAATGGGATCAATAGTTTACTAATATGTTTCAATGTCATTTTGATTCCTTGAAGATAAGTGGTGTCCACTCAAAAATTCAATTTTATTAAACTTAACACAATGAAATCCAAAAATAATAATGACATTGTCTATGCATTGTAAAGTCATCCATACTAAAAACAATTAAAAATATTAAAGACCACCTACGAGAAAAGATAATAAAAAATAGAAAGAAGAATATGGAGCAATTAAATTCCTAGATACGTGAGACTTTGTAGACGATGAACCAAACACAATGGTTTCATTTAGAGATTGTTGAGAACATGACTATTCTTGAACCATTGAAAGAAATTTATTCATGGCTAAGAGTTTCTCGAGGCTTTACAATCTTCTTTGAAAAACCCATCATCACTAGAAAATTTTCAATATCATCACAATCAATTGAGGTTTTGCTGAGTTTGAACCCTTCACCTGAAATTTGACAATGAGCATTACCAACATGGATTTGATTATCATTCACATGGGGTACTTGTCTTACACACGGAAAGGTCATACATACATGTCAAAAACTAATGTTCCTTTGATCGATCAATCACGTCTGAGAAATGCAAGCTTAGGAGTTGGGATGTATACATCATTGATGGGCACTTTTGATTTTCCCACTCCTATTAAGTTTCTAGGATCGACTGGTGTAGGGAAAATTATTTGTACAGTTGTAGATAGGACCGATCCATGGGTTCTGTCGTCACAAGCCGAGCACAATGTGCCCTTGTCAGGAGGTCGAGTTTGTCCTGCATGATTCTCATGGTGCAACGTGTGGGGGTCATTTATCTGGTTTAGCCATGGCCCAAAAGATCTTACGTGTCGGTTACTTTTGGACCACCATCTTTAAGGATTGTGTGCAAGATGTGAAACGATGTCATCCATGTCATCTTTACACTAGAAGAATGCACTCACATCCCGCTCCTCTACATCCCATCATCGCGGTAGGACCCTTCACTAAGTGGGGGGTATATTGCATGACTTGCAACCTAGTATCTGCTAGGGGGCACAAATACATTATTTTCATTGTAGACTACTTTACGAAGTGGGAAGAGGCAATGCGTACCTTTAAATTCGATGGTGAGACGAGAACATACTTTATTTTTAACCAAATTATTGCTAGGTCCGACATCCCAAAGTAGATTTTCACAAACCATGGAAGTCACTTTCAAAACAGAATGATGACCGAGTTGACTATGTTGCTAGGGTTTAAACATGACCACTCGTCTTCCTTTTACCCGCAGGTGAATGGCTAGGTAGAGGTTGTTAATAAAACGTTAAATACCATTCTAAAGCGGACCATCAATGCAAGTAGGTCAAATTGACATATTATGTTGTATCCTACACTTTGGGCATATCAAACAATAATTAATATTGCTATAGGGTTCTCCCCTTTCCAATTCGTCCATGGAGTGGAAGCAGTTACATTAGTTGAATGCGAGATATCGTCTCTTAAAATTGCAATCCATGTGCTACCTAATACTTCAGACATATAAGAATGTTTGCTACATCTAGAACACCTATATGAACAAAAGAGAGATGCATTAACAATAGAAAAAGCACAAAAGCACGGGTCAAAAACCAATACGACAAAGCGGTCAAACCTAGGGGTTTTTTGAAGGTGAACATATCTTCGTCTATGAGTAGGATAAAGAACCCCTGGTGGTAGGAAAATTCAAATCAATGTTGTTAGGCCCGTATGTTGTGTCGAAGGTATTAAACAAAGGTGCTTATGAATTGGTTGATTATGATGGGAACAAGCTGTATGAGCCCTGCAACATACTCTACCTGAAGAAGTATTATTCCTAGTGCTTATGCTTTCTCTTGTACTATAGTTGTATAACTTTGTAAATAGTTATCGCTTAATTAGTGTTTCTTATGTAGACTTGGTTTTGTTTGAGATGTATGTGGAATGGTTCATAGGATTCATTAACAGTGCAATCCACCACACTTGTAATTTGTCTTCAATTGCTTGGGTCATTTATGCACCCACATGACCACTAGTTTCCTCGGTAGGCGCTTGTTTAGGTCCTGCAACTAACAATGTGGTTGAATACAATGTTGTTATTGAGTTTTTGAGGGATGTTATTGTGCATGGTATTACATGTCTAGAAGTTAGAATCGACTCCCAGTTAGTGTTCTCTCATCTTAATAGAGTGTACTAGGTGAGACATCCTACTCTATTACGTCATTTTTTTAGAATTGGGTTACCTGAAAGACATTTTAAAGACATTGTATAAAATCAAATTCCATATACATCGATTCCTGGTCCGAAAATCTAGTAATAAGTACATCAAAATACAAAATAAAATCAAAATCGATCATGGTGCTAATAACTATGGAGGATCTGCAGCCTCGGTTTTCTCCGCCACAGCCTCTT
Organism: Pseudotsuga menziesii; assembly: GCA_001517045.1. Taxonomy (NCBI): domain Eukaryota; kingdom Viridiplantae; phylum Streptophyta; class Pinopsida; order Pinales; family Pinaceae; genus Pseudotsuga; species Pseudotsuga menziesii. Next base: position 1,045,172 of record LPNX011170787.1, read on the forward strand.
AATAACATAGAATAGCCCTAAATACCCTCCACAAGAGGTGTAACCAGGAGGGAGGTACACCTATTACATGCTCCTACATGGCCATAGGGATTCTCTCCATCCTCAATGTTGAAACATCATGGGTAATCCTAGGTAGCTTTCCCTCCACAACTCGAAGCATAGCTTCTCCATTATCCCCATTCGTTGATTGCCTATAGGTACTGGGATGACCATCTGGCCGAACATGCCCAATATCTACATCATACAATATGACTTAGATTCGCATAGCATACATATGTATATATACACTTAAAAACAAAAATTTCCATAAAAATTGAAAAACATGAAAATCAAAACTCACCCATATCTCCCCATGCATCTCCTAGAGGAAGGATCGGCTTTGGATCACCACAGAAATCTAAACCTGCATAGGGTAACTTATCAAAGGTAGGAACTTTCCTACCCCACCATGCATAAAATTCATCATCCAAACCACCTCGGAACTTGCCACCACCTTGACGAAGGAACACATCACCACACCTACCAACTCAGAATGACTCTAAAGCTAACTCAGTGTGGGAAAATCACCACTGGATCTCACTAATGAAACTATGGATAACTAATTCAATTCACAATCAGTTAATTGATGAGGTAGATAGACAAAAGGAAGGACACTCCCTTAAATCATGCAAATTGGAACTAGGATGACTGGCAATGAACTAACTAGTGGTTATCAGAGGTAGATAGACAAAAGGAAGGACACTCCCTTAAATCATGCAAATTGGAACTAGGATGACTGGCAATGAACTAACTAGTGATTAATTGATGAGGTAGATAGATAAAAGGAAGGACACTCCCTTAAATCAGGAAAATTGGAACTAGGATGACTAGCAATGAACTAACTAGTGGTTATCAGAGCATAATTAAACATAACTACTTACCTACCAAGGTCCACTAAAGGATCCTATTGGTGGCACTCAGAGTGCATTCCTAAATTCTAGGGATTGGCACCTGGGGCTCCTAAACTCAAACATTTAGGTGCAATAAGTTGCAGATGTCCCCCAGATGTGGCCCCCATGCACTAGTGATGTGATGAAGACCTCCTAAGCTAGGAAAATAGGCAATTAGACTATGTGGTCAAAGGTAATAATAATAATAATCCTAACACCTCCTGTTAATCCTGACTTTGGACAACTTGGGCCCTAGAAACTAAGACCAAAGGTCACCCATACAATCTTGTTAATTTTTCTATTCAAAAAGAACAACGGATCACTAAAAGAATAACAAGCACAACATAACAAAAGAGAACACAAATATTTATCCTGGGAAACCCTCATGGGGAATAAAACCCAGCAAAACTTCCTCTATATAGACTTCACCCAAGTACAGTGTAAGATCTAAAGAACAAGACTAGACTACTTCCTCTCCTACATATGGATTGTTTCTTATCTCTCTAGCGCAAGATATCATTTGATGGAACCACAACCAAGTACAAGGCTCGGTTGGTGGAAAAGGGGTACTCACAATTCCATGGGTTGGACTACAATGAGACATTCGCTCTTGTTGCAAGAATGGACTCTGTAAGACTAGTTTGGCAATTGCGGCTTCAAATATGTGGGAGGTACATCAAATGGACGTGAACATTTCCTTCCTCCATGGTGACCTGGAAGAGGAGATCTATATGAGACATCCTAAGGGGTATATCGAAGATTCATCCTTAGTATGCAAATTGAGGAAATCTCTCTATCGAATCAATTAAGCCCCAATGGCATGGTATACCAAGATGGGTTCCTTTATCATGTAACAAAAATTTGAGGGATGCAGATCCGACCGCAATGTCTACATGTAGCAAAAAGGGAGCTCATTATTATTGATTGTTCTATATGTGGATGACTTTCTCATTACTAGCAGCTCTGTTGCTGGATTGAGAGGCGTTTAGTCAGCTTTGAGTGAAGCATTTTCCATGACAGATCTAGGAACGTTAAGGTAGTTCATTGGTCTCGAAGCTAATCAAAATACTTAGGGAATCATGATTACACAAAATACTTAGGGAATCATTAGAGACTTTCTTAAAAGATTCCACATGGAATATTGTAAATCAACACCCTTTCCTTTCCTAACTGGCATCAAGATGGAACAAGGTGGTTCTGCACCATTTTTTGATAGTACACTTTACAGACATCTCATTGGGAGCCTAATATACCTCACCCATTCGAGACCAGATTTTTCCTATGATGTTAGTGTTGCTTTCAGATACATGCAGGAGCCACATGAGTTGCACTAGAAGGCACCAAAGCACATCTTGCACTATGTGCAAGGTACAAGAGATTTTGGGATCCATTATTCAGTTGATGCACAGTTAGATCTGATTGGATATACTGATTCAGACTGGGCAGGAGATGGAAATGATAGGAAATCTACATCAAGATTTTTGTTCATGTTGGGATCTGGATCAATCTCTTGGTCAAGTAAGAAGCAAGTAGCTCGTGCACTCTCTTTAGCAGAAGTAGAGTATAGGGGGATGTGAATGCATTTATTCAAGCAGTTTGGTTGCATGGGATTTTGATATAGTTTGGCATTCACACTTCTCCTTTAGTAGACATCTATTGTGACAATCAAAGTACCATCAATATATCTAGTGATCCAGTTCAGAAGCAACAGACAAAGCATATTGAAGTACACATGCACTACATTCAGGAACTGGTGCATAGTAAGGCTATCACATTGCATTACTGCCCTGCTGAGGAGCATATTGCAAATATTTTTACCAAGTCCTTCACTGAAAAGAGATTTGCTTACCTAAGATCTCTTCTTGGTGTAAAGGCTTGACTCATCTATTGTTCCTGGTTTTCCTGCTTATTTTGAGGTGGGGGGGGGTTCCCTTGAGGTTTTCCCCATTTACTTGTTTATTAAGAAGTCTTTTTTTATTTCATTTAGATTGTATGGGTGACCTTTGTCCTAGTTGCTAGGGCCCAGGTTCTCCAAATTTAGGATTAAGTGGGGGCGTTAGGATTAATTAATCATCTCTTTTCCCACATTGTCTATTTGGTCTATTTTACTAACTTAGGAGGTCATCATCACTTCACTAGTGTTTGGGGGACACACCTAGGAGCCACCTACCACTTAATGTTCCTTCATGCATGATTTTAGGTGCCCCAGGGACCAATCCCTATAATTTAGGAACCTACTCTGAATGTCACCATCAGTCTCCTTCTGTTGACCTTGGTAGGTATTCGATTATGTTCAATTATGCCCTAGTTACCATCAATTAGCCTAGTTCCAGTTTGCATGATTTAAGGGAGTGTGGGCGTCGTTTTTCACCTACCCTCATCAGTTAATTGATTGTAAACTGGTTTAGTTATCTGGAGTTGCACTAGTGAGCTCCAGTATTGATTTTTCTCACACTAAGTTAGGGCATGAGTCAGTTTGAGTTGGTGATTTCGAATTCTCCCAAAGGCTTTCAAATTCTTCCTATTGTATGGCTATTGTATTACAATGACATCGATGATGATTAATGTAATGATATTCTGACCAATTCTTGTTCGATTTATGTGAAATTTTAACCATGAATCCATTGCTCAGTTTAAATTGAATTGTTAATTCTACCACATCCTTCCTTTCAAATTGCTTTTATTCAGGCCTAAAGATCCATGGTTCACCAAATTTAACAGCCAGTAGATGTTCCCTTATCACTTGAGATAGGTTCCTTATTATTTTTTTTTCTGGCTGAGACCCATTGGTTGCATTAGGAGGAATATATAACATCTTTTTTCCTCCTTTTACTTGCCACCATTCTTCTTATTGGTTTTTTTAGGGGTCTCTTACGGTGCTTTTGGACAATTTTTAACAAAATGGCCATATTCATGGAAATTTCTATACTTGAATGGAATCTGCTCGTAATCAACCTTTTGCACATGTTCCCATCCATCCATGAACACATTTACTACTTCAGGAAATCCTTTCTCTAAATTGAATTCCACATAGATCCTTGCACATGAGAATAACGGCCCCTTTGGTTCTGCCTTATCAATATATTTTCCAAGGGGATTCCCAATAGCTTGAAGAGCTTCGTCGTTCCAATAGTGCAAAAGGAGACGGGGAAGGCGAACCGAAATCGAGACTGCTGAAAGTACGTCCTTCTCTGGATCGAAAGATAAACTCTATTGATTTAGATAGAATCCTCTTGGGCCCATGAAGTAAGGCCTGCTTCTAAAGATAAGATCGTCGTCATCTTTATTCTCAAACAAGAACACAAAAAACCCTTTACCGCAAAAACAATGCTATAGGCATCCAAGGATCAAAGGAAACCAGTTCTTGGAGATCCATGACTCCATGGTTTTCGACGAAAGCCAAATCCTCATGAATTGTCCTATTAATCCCTTCTTAGTTAAGGCAAGAGCTTTCACTCTTGAAGCCGCTAACATGATATGGATTCAGGGAGCAGCAAGACACTTCACAAAGCTAGAAGCGTGGATCTCTGAAGTAGGAGGAGGTGGCGACCACGGCCTTGAAAGCATCATTCAAAAGGCGTCTCGTCTCCTCCAGAGTCGGATCCATACGAGACGTAACCAATTCGTGACAAAAACCATAGCAAAGAGGCTCTAAAGAGATCATAGTTTTTTCTCAAAACAATGATTTTGATTTAGACTTTGGTCGTGTTTATCATCTCGTAAAATAAAAATTTTATTTTTAAGATCCAACCATAATCTTTGTAATTTACTTATATAAATTAAAATCCTCAAAAACATTTTACTCCATCTTTCTTTTTTTTAAAAGTCGTCATTTTCACTTCTCAATATAACAAATAGTGGATTGAAAAGCCTTTCTTTTATTATACACGGAATTTCTTATTCTAATGAATAGGACAAAAAATTAGTTGATGAAGGATGTTCATTATATTTATTAGTGTATCAAAGATTAAAAAATTACCTTTGGAGTCACAATAATCTTTCCAAATTTCCCTTAAAAGTTAAAATGCATACCTAAGGAAAAATCTTATCTTATGCGCATGCAATACGTCCTTTGCTAGCTTCCTAGTCTATTACACTTGCTCATCATCCCAACCCTCTTGGAATTCTGGCAAACTTGTCCTTTTCCCTTTTCATGGTTGTAAATGTTGTGGTAATGCTACTAATAACATAAAAATATAATTTGATAAGGTCAATGTCCCAAATCAAAGTTATAAAATCCATATAAATGAAAAGTATAAATTAGTTCCTTTTTATGAAGCTTTCTTAAGGAGTGAAAATCATTAGACTAAAAGTCATTTGGTCGACAAAAATGGTAAGTCGTAGTTTACTTTGTAGAATTAATAATTTTGTATCAAAAACATTTATAACTATTACAAATATTGTTCCAATCTCAAGTCCATAACACTCTCTAATATTTATTAAGGATATAGTAATTATTTTTGGTAAATATGTATATAGTTATCACATGGTTATGAATAAATTATGTATAAATGTAATATATTCGTAAATATAAAATCTGTTTTCATCATTTTTTATTATTTTATTTTTATCTATATGGTGTTCAGGATTTGTGAATAGTTCGATTGAATCATTCTACGAAGACATATTGTTGTGATTCTTGTTTTGTTGATGGTGAAAAATATGCAAAGGATAATGGTAATTGAGTTTTTTAAGTATGTTGATTGCAAAGAAACTAATGATATTAAAGGTATGTTGATTACAAAGAGAATGATGACATTTTAATATTTTTAACGTATTGAATATTGAACACCTCGAAAAAATATGTATCGTAAAGCAAACCTAGCCTTCAGATCCATCTATGATCTTATTTTCAATCGACGGACTTTATTTATTGTAAAATTATATAGACAACTAGTCGGATTCAGTTATGTATAAAATGGTGGCAAGCATTAGACACACAAAAGATCATTGTCCTTTCTTTCACATCTTGTTATATTGATCTTGTTTGGGCATTAGCACGTGGCGGTCCTCACCCAAACCATTTTTAAGGAGGCCGCATCGCTGGTAAATCAATCACATCTTTAGTCTCAACAAAAGTCCTAAGAATATCTTAAGAACTGCAATACAAAATTGTATGAGCAATTGCCACACAACCCATTTTATACATTTTAATGGGAGGAATTGTCAACCAATCAACTTCAGTTTCATTTTGATTCCTTGAAGATGGGTGGAGTGTCCACTTGAAACATTGGTTTTCTTAAACTCTGACATAGTGAAATCCAAAAGAAACAATGACAATGCAATACAAAATTGTGCGAGCAATCGCAACACACCCTGTTTTTATATATTTTAATGGGAGCAATGGTTGACCATATTGCTTCAACTTCATTTTAATTCCCTGAAGATAGGACGAGTATCCACTCAAAAAAGTCAATTTTCTTAAAGTCTGACATGGTGATATCCAAAATCAACAACGACAATGCAATACTAAATTGTGTGAGCAATTGCAACACAACTTATTTTGATATATTTTAATGGGATCAATAGTTTACTAATATGTTTCAATGTCATTTTGATTCCTTGAAGATAAGTGGTGTCCACTCAAAAAGTCGATTTTATTAAACTCTAACACAATGAAATCCAAAAATAATAATGACATTTTCTATGCATTGTAAAATCATCCATACTAAAAACAATTAAAAATATTAAAGACCACCTACGAGAAAAGATAATAAAAAATAGAAAGAATAATGTGGAGGAATTAAAGTCCTAGATACGTGAGACTTTGTAGACGATGAACCAAACACAATGGTTTCATTTAGAGATTGTTGAGAACATGACTATTCTTGAACCATTGAAAGAAATTTATTCATGGCTAAAGAGTTTCTCGAGGCTTTACAATCTTCTTTGAAAAACCCGTCATCATTAGAAAATTTTCAATATCATCACAATCAATTGAGGTTTTGCTGAGTTTGAACCCTTCACCTGAAATTTGACAATGAGCATTACCAACATGGATTTGATTATCATTCACATGGGGTACTTGTCTTATACACGAAAAGGTCGTACATACATGTTAGAAACTAATGTTCCTTCGATCAATCAATCACGTCCGAGAAATACAAGCTTAGGAGTTGGGATGTATACATCATTGATGGGCACTTTTGATTTTCTCACTCCTATTAAGTTTCTAGGATCAACTAGTGTAGGGAAAATTATTTGTATAGTTGTAGATAGGACCGATCCATGGGTTCTATCGTCACATGCTTAGCACAATGTGCCCTTGTCAAGAGGTCAAGTTTGTCCTGCATGATTCTCATGGTGCAACGTGTGGGGGTCATTTATCTGGTTTAGTCATGGCCCAGAAGATCTTACGTGCCGGTTATTTTTGGACCACCATCTCTAATGATTGTGCGCAAGATGTGAAACGATGTCATCCATGTCATCTTTACACTAGAAGAATGCACTCACATCCCGCTCCTCTACATCCCATCATCACAGTAAGACCCTTCACTAAGTGGGGGGTATAGTTCATGACTTGCAACCTAGTATCTGCTAGGGGGAACAAATACATTATTTTCATTGTAGACTACTTTAAGAAGTGGGAAGAGGCAATGCATACCTTTAAAGTCGATGGTGAGATGAGAACATACTTTATTTTTAACCAAATTATTGCTAGGTTCGACATCCCAAAGTAGATTGTCACAAACCATGGAAGTCACTTTCAAAACATAATGATGACCGAGTTGACTATGTTGCTAGGGTTTAAACATGACCACTCGTCTTCCATTTACCCATAGGTGAATGGCTAGGTAGAAGTTGTTAATAAAATGTTAAATACCATTCTAAAGCGGACCATAAATGCAAGTAGGTCAAATTGACATATTATGTTGTATCCTGCACTTTGGGCGTATCGAACAATAGTTAATACTACTACAGGGTTCTCCCCTTTCCAATTCATCCATGGAGTGGAAGCAGTTACATTAGTTGAATGTCAGATATTGTCTCTTAAAATTGCAATCCATGTGCTACCTAATACTTCAGACATATAAGAATGTTTGCTACATCTAGAACACCTATATGAACAAAAGAGAGATGCGTTAACAATAGAAAAAGCACAAAAGCATGAGTCAAAAACCAATACGACAAAGCGGTCAAACCTAGGTTTTTTTTTAAGATGAACATATCTTCGTCTATGAGTAGGATAAAGAACCCCTGGTGGTAGGAAAATTCAAATCAATGTGGTTAGGCCCGTATGTTGTGTCAAAGGTATTAAACAAAGGTGCTTATGAATTGGTTGATTATGATGGGAACAAGCTGCATGAGCCCTGCAATAGGCTCTACCTGAAGAAGTATTATTCCTAGTGCTTATGCTTTCTCTTGTACTATAGTTGTATAACTTTGTAAATAGTTATCGCTTAATTAGTGTTTCTTATGTAGACTTGGTTTTGTTTCAGATGCATGTGGAATGGTTCGTAGGATTCATTAACAGTGCAATCTGCCACACTTGCAATCTGTCTTCAACTGCTTGGGTCATTTATGCACCCACAGGACCACTAGTTTCCTCGGTAGGCGCTTGTTTAGGTCCTACAACTAACAATGTGGTTGAATACAGTGTTGTTATTAAGCTTTTGAGGGATGTTATTGTGCATGGTATTACATGTCTAGAAGTTAGAATCGACTCCCAGTTAGTGTTCTCTCATCTTAATAGAGTGTACTAGGTGAGACATCCTACTCTATTATGTCATTTTTTTAGAATTGGGTTACCTAAAAGACATTTTAAAGACATTGTATAAAATCACATTCCATATACATCGATTCCTAGTCCGAAGATCCAGTAATAAGTACATCAAAATACAAAATAGGATCAAAATCGATCATGGTGCTAATAAACATGGAGGATCTGCAGCCTCGGTTTTCTCTGCCACAGCCTCTTAATAACATATAATAGCCCTAAATACCCTCCACAAGAGGCGTAACCAGGAGGGAGTTACACCTACTACATGCTCCTACATGGCCATAGGGATCCTCTCCATCCTCAATGTTGAAACATCATGGGTAATCCTAGCTAGCTTTCCCTCCACAACTCAAAGCATAGCTTCTCCATCATCCCCATTCGTTGATCGCCTATAGGTACTGGGGTGACCATCTGGCCAAACATGCCCAATATCTACATCATACAATATGACTTAGATTCGCATAGCATACATATGTATAAATACACTTAAAGACAAAAAATGTAATAAAAATTGAAAAACATGAAAATCAAAACTCACCCATATCTCCCCATGCATCTCCTTGAGGAAGGATCGGCTATGGATCACCACGAAAATCTAAACCCACATAGGGTAACTTATCAAAGGTAGGAACTTGCCTACCCCACCATGCATAAAATTCATCATCCAAACCACCCCGGAACTCACCACCACCTTGACAAAGGAACACATCACCACACCTACCAACTCAAAATGACTCTAAAGCTAATTCAGTGTGGGACAATCACCACTGGAGCTCACTAATGAAACTATGGATAACTAATTCAGTTCACAATCAGTTAATTGATGAGGTAGATAGACAAAATGAAGGACACTCCCTTAAATCATGCAAACTGGAAATAGGATAACTGGCAATGAACTAACTAGTGGTTATCAGAGCATAATTGAACATAACTACTTACCTACCAAGGTCCACTAAAGGATCTTGTTGGTGGCACTCATAGTGCATTCCTAAATTATAGGGATTGGTACCTGGGGCTCCTAAACTCAAACATTCAGGTGCAATAAGTTGCAGATGTCCCCTAGATGTGGCCCCCATGCACTAGTGATGTGATGAAGACCTCCTAAGCTAGGAAAATAGGAATTAGACTATGTGGTCAAAGGTAATAATAATAATAATCCTAACACCTCTTGTTAATCCTGACTTTGGACAACTCAGGCCCTAGAAACTAAGACCAAAGGTCACCCATACAATATTGTTAATTTTTCTATTCAAAAAGAACAACGGATCACTGAAAGAATAACAGGCACAATAGAACAAAACAGAACACAAATATTTATCCTGGGAAACCCTCATGGGGAATAAAACCCAGCAAAACTTCCTCTATATAGACTTCACCCAAGTACAGTGTAAGATCTAAAGAACAAGACTAGACTACTTCCGTTCCTACATATGGATTGTTTCTTATCTCTCTAGCGCAACTGCTTGAGTTCTGTGTGTGTCCAAATGAGTGAGGCACCTCCCTTATTTATACTGATTAGTGGAGAATCCTAATAACCCAAAAGGTCCGACTTGTCCTCCCAATCAGGGTGGACTTTCCTTGATAGACTCAAAAATACATTTTAATAATACTTTTGTGGGTACTACTGACCTGACTTACAATGAAGTTTTTACCTCAAGAATTTACATGACCAATTACATCAATGACATCCCTATTCGAAGGAACATCTACGAAGAGGTAATAACAATAATACAAAATAGAATATATTTCACAGTTACATTTATTTAACACTCCCTCTTAACAAGGTATGTATTCTATAACACAACAATACATATATACAACTAACTGGTGAGTTTATATGTCATAAGAAGTTTTCACAACTATATCAACATTATCATTATTCATGGAATATCATCATCACATAGCATCACATCTTGATCATCACATCATGAACACATTCGTATGAGCGTCGTGTCTCAACACATCATAACAAGCATTGCATCTCATCACATCATCATAAGTATCTCTCATCGCATCGTCACAGACATCACATCTCATAGCATCATTATGAGAAACACATCTCATTGCATCATCACGATCATCACACCTCATCGCATCATCACGATCATAACACCTCATCGCATCATCACGAGCATCACATCTTATCGCATGACCTTCACATATCATCACAACATCACGAGCATCACATCTCGTCGAATCATCACAAGCATCACATCTCATCGTATCATCACGAGCATCACATCTCGTCACATCATATTGAGCATCACATTACATCACCTGCAATAAACACAACATCACTACTTAATGTGAAATCACCCAAAACATCAAAAGATGATGGATCATCCACAAATGAATGAAGGACCACAACGTCTACAAATGAATTCTAGACCACAATGTCCAAAAATGAATGTTGGACCATAACATCTACAAATGAATTCCATACCACAACGTCTGCAAATGAATTCTAGACCACAACTTTCACAAATGAATATTGGACCACAACGTCTGCAAATGAATTCCAAACCAAAACATTTGCAAATGAATGCCAAACCACATTGTCTGCAAATGAATTCCAAACCACAATGTCTGCAAATGAATGTTGAACCACAACGTCCGCAAATGAATTCCATACCACAACTTCTGCAAATGAATGCCAGAACACAATGCCCACAAATGAATGTCATACCACAACGTATACAAATGAATGTCTGTCACATACCCCAATTTTTGTAAAATTATGTAAATTGTTTTATTATATTCCTGAGACGTTATGATAGACATTATCCTAAGTAGGGATTGATGACTCAGCAGAGTCAACAGTAATGGAGTGTAATTCAGAATATTTTATTATTAATAAATAAATTATGGAGACAACAGCATGGGAGAGCTGTTAAAAGAGGTTACTGGTCAAAACTGGTGGATGGAACTAGGTGGAAAGGCAAAAGACAAGTGGCAGCATCCTCAAACACTTCCTAAGTTGCAGGTGGCAACTTCCCTATATTTGGGGTCATGATTCCCCAAGAAAGTGGAATCTGAGCAGGTGGCTCATTAAATGACAGTTAACCCAACAAAGACCTAGGTAATCTTTTAAAAGTACTCAATGAAGAGAGCTGAGGCTGATCAGATATTTTTCCAGAGAGAATTCATTCAGGTGAATGATATTCAGGAAATTCATTGAGGAAGAGGGAAATACAGTAAGGAAGTTGTGTTACGAGGATTGCTGCAGTAACTTGATTTTAATGCAGCCTTTTGAGCTGAGAGAACTGACTGATAGTTCTGAGTTAATACTGAGTTTGAAGACTGGTATCTGACATTACTGCACCTAGTTCCAGCCAGGGAGACCAGAGCAAGCTCGGGGGTCCTGAGAAGTCGCTGTCTGAGCGCTCTCCAGGAGTTGGTAGGGAGGAACGGCCTCCCATTGTTGTTGTTGTCCACAGCTTAAACAGGTTCTGTCAATTATTTCTTTATGTTTACTAAATATGTATGGATGCATGCTATGTATATTTTATGTGTCTGAGGAGTTAGTTAGTTTCAGTAAAGTTAGTATCTCAGAATATCAGTAGTTAAATCTATTATTAGTTACTGTGTTTTTCCACATCTAGGATCACCAGATCGTACTCCAGCACAGTATCTCGGTACTATGAAGTAATATCCTTTTGAACCGAGTTTCCTATTTAGTTACTTTCAGTAACCACTAGTGTTTCACCAATTTATAAGTTACTGTATCTTTGTTTTTCAATAAAAGCTACTGTACAGTATAGAAAGTAGAAGTTAAATTAGAATGCATATTGTTTACTATATAGTTTCATTCTTGTATTCGAATGATTTTACTTCTAGAAAATAAGTCAAAGCAATAACAAGCTACAGAGTTATTATTTCTTTTATTCAGATTATAAATTTGTTAATACGTGTACTTGCAGAACAGTTTGGAAGTAGTAAACAAATGTAAATTTATTCAATAATCAAGCAAGCTAGTTATAAATGTAATCATTTTTATTAACGATATAGTTACTTCTCTTTTTCTTTATTTTCACTTTCTAACATTACTTATAATGATAACTCTATCTTTTATGAATTTAAAATGCATGCTATTATATATACATAGAGTATATAAAATAGGTTATAAGAAGTGTTAATAATTCATTTCATTTATTTTCATAAATAAATAATAATTTAATTAATAGAATAAATCTTATCGGAACCTTTTACGTAACTACATATCAGTACAAGAAATTTAAATAGCATAATGCTATTCTCTGTACGCTTTAAGATAAACATAGGTTACACATATGGAGAATTTTAAATTCCAATAAAGACAGGTTTATTATTTTGCATTAGTACATATTATAGTGATATTAATAATATTATACTTTTATAATAACTAACATAGAAACAGAAATCTTTAAAACTAAGGAGTATAAATATTTAAATTACAAACCCCTAAGTTAATATACTCGGTCGTGCAGATTAAATAGACTCTTCTTAAGGCTTCGTTAAGAAAATTAAAAACAAAACATAAGAACATTTATAGCTTAAATAAAAATGTAAACCCTATTTTACATTTAACAAGAATTTTCATAACAAGTAACTTAAGGTATAACCCAGGTATCTAGCCTCATAGTATTTTTATAAAAGGAGTTATTTATGGTAAAAATAACTCAGCTACTTATTGTAACAGAACATTAGACTGCTCGTTCATCGAGCTTATTAAACATTTAATTATTCACCAATGTAAATAGAGTATGTACTATAATATATAATATCAGATAAAGAAAACAGTATTATATTCTAAACTGTATAATTTAGGGTTAAAACTCTAGAAATACTAGTTATGCAAACGGAATAGTAACAATATAAAATAATTTAATAATTTACTTATGGCCGCTTACAAATCATCACTACAAGGCTGTCATAAGCCTGTGGTTTATTTATTGCATACACAGTATGTAATTTAAAGTAAATGCAGTAAAACAAACAAGTTACAGAAGTAAAAGACAGTAATAACACTTATGTTTTTTTTAAATACAGGATAAAAACCCTATAAATTTTTGTGTATACTAAAAGTAAGAAGTCGAGGGTATAAACCCTTTTCAAACAGGCTTGCAGCCTTAACTTTTTATAGAAATATGTAATAGAAATCGAATGGGCTTGAGAAATCCCTCGGTCCCTATAAGTCTGAGGAGTTTAGAACATCCCTCTCTGTTTTATCCTTTCTCGCGCAAGTACTTAAAGAATAACATAAGAAAGAAACTATTTACTCACAACCGTAGCCTGAGCACCCTTGTATAAAGCAGGGTTTCTTCTTTTTACTAACAGTAAATTACAAGCTAACAGAATGACCGAAGCCATAAGGGTTTCAGGCATCTTAAGCCAACCCTCAAAGTTTTTTAAGAAACCCCCACAAGGACAAATAGCCATGGATGAACCAGGCTTACCGGAACCTGGAGGCTGCTGCCCAAACCTCATGCTTGAAGCCGCGCAGAAAGGAGATGCAAACCTGTAACCACGAAGGGGAACAATATATAAGATTTCTTCACCGAAATAATAAATTTAAAGATTAACAACAAAACGTTGTAAGAGCAAAGATATAATTTAAAATCCATACCTGTTCTCTTAATGAAGGAACAATCACTTATAACCAGCAATATAACCATTAATGCAAGAAGGTGACTCCACGAGTCAGGAAGGATTAGCAGCTGGTCACACACAGCCACACTCAGATTACTTTACAGCAATACAAGCTTTCAAAACCTCACTGAGGGTTACGGCCATCACAAACAAAGGTTCGGGTTCACTTTTGAAGGACAGAGAAAAGCCTGAAGGTAAAACAGCTAGCAGAGAACCAACAGCAATGTAAGGAGCGGTAAAAGATGAACCACAAGAGGAAAATGAGTTGAAGATTATTGCTGCAGAAGAGAGGCGACACCAGGGTCCACCAGCACCAACGCAGGGCTTTAGGAGCCGAAAGAGAAGGATTATGAGAGCTAGGGTTGTCAAACAGCTCTTATAATATTGCAACATTTGGCTATGAACACGCCACGATAGCTGGTAAATTTTGATGAGAAGTGGGTTTTTGGATATAGTTCCAATAATCTCCTCGCCGGTTGAATGATTACCAATCATTCTTTCAAACTTTTGATTTCCATAAGTTCTCGTGCCAAGCTTCCAACTCTTCCACGATGTATACCATATGAAAGAGTTCTTTAATTATTTAAACTCTAGAATTGGTAACCTTATAAATTATGAAAACCATATGTCGATTTTGGCATATAAAAACATAATTTCACGGAATTCTCTTGTCCCTTAAATTCTTGACAAGGTTTGGATTATAATCATCATGCTAAAAATAAAATACTATAATCAATCTAACTTATAATTTGATATTATAAAAGAAGTATAAAAGAGAATAATGTAGTTTAGAAAACTACAATAATGATCTTATTGATCTTAATAAGTTTGATGATTTATTCATAACAAACCAAATAACAACATAAGGTATGATAGATTTTATAACCAACCATGGTATATATATTCTTGTTGAATTATAGTTCCTTAAAGATTTGTTAAATTCTTTTAATTAAAAGGATTAGAACGAATCTTGTTTCTTAAACAATAATTATAGTACTAAAGATGAAGTATAGAATGTTGTAAAACAAATAATGTGAGTATAACGACTCTAAGCATTAAATGCATTAACATTATCTTATGGTAAATTACAAACTTATGACGAACTTCAGAGTCTAAAAATAGGACAGTAATACCTAGACTTTCTATCAGTTTACAATTACCAAGTAGCATATGCAGGCACAAGTGAAATCATACTGTGATCGTATAGCTCTATTACTTTGACTCTTTTATAAAGAATTCAGTAAGACATTTTCATACTATCCAGCTATAGTACAACATAGTTTTGAAATTTATAAGAACCATAAACTAATTCTGTTAAGAAGAAGGCTAGTTAGTAAATATACCTCATTAAGCCTTGAGAATTGTTTGAGCATTTATCTTCCTACTAGAATTCTTTTCCTTTCTTGCAATAACTTGGGATTATAAGAAATTGCGATAAGCAGTACCAAGTCTCTTACCTGTAGCCTGTAAAAGCAAGAAATTCTCTGCTTTAGCTCGAAAGCTAAGTAAGCCAGTTTGCGTGACCATTTCACCTTGTAGGTGCAAAGAAGAAACAAAATTAGTAAACTGAATAAAACTAATCTGTAATTAAATATAATCAACAGATGATGCAGATAATAGTATAGTAATATATAACTAATTAATGATTAGTTAATCTGTTTTACATTAATGTTTTGAAATTTTAAAAATTTTAAATTTTTTCGGAAATTTTGGGGTTCTGACATGTGGTATCAAAGCATGGTTCAAACACTAGGCCTTGATGTGGCCCAATTACTTTCGACAGAACAGTAAAAATAATATACTAACCTATATTTTGTTTTATGTGAAAGGCAGAAAAGTACTTTTTCTGAATCTAACAGGCAGGTACGTAGAACTTAGGAGAATATGCTGAGGAGGAATCTCCAAACACTGAGACCAGACAGATGTCTAGAGAACCTGTCATAGAGGAGGTAACTGCTCACTCCTCAGAGTTGATGCAGACCATAAAGGGTTTAAAGACTGAAATAGAATCAGTCAAGAAGGATAATGAAAGAATTCTCAAGACTCAAGAGGAGTTAAATCAAATTCTGATAGAGAAATTTCAGTGTGAAGGGAAAAACAGAAGGTCTGAATCCGAAGAAGCCAGCCATCAGAAAGGGTCCAAAAAGATGAAACTAGCTAAATCTGATAGCAGTTCATCATCTGAAGGAAGTAAGGAACAATAGAGTTATTACACTACTAGTGACAGTAGTGAGGCCGAGTTGTATAAAAGGAAGAAAAAGTACAGGCCTTATGAAGAGATTTCTGGGGAGTTCAAGAAAATAAAACCCCCAACTTTCAATGGAGAAATTGAAAAAGGAGAAGAGACAGAATCCTGGTTATCCGAGATGAAAAAATACTTTCAGATTTATAATTATTCAAATCAGCTGAAGGCGAGAATGACCATATATAACCTTTCAGGAAAGGCATATATATGGTGGCAAGACTTGAAAAGGGTCAAGGGGATCAAAGAAAAAGAGGTCAATTGGAGTACTTTTAAAAGGTACTTCAAGAAGAAGTTTCTGTCTGAACAATACTATGAAGAAAGGGCCAAGGATTTTTATGAGTTAAAGCTTGGGTCCATGACTATGAAAGACTTAAACAGTAAGTTCTTAAGTCTGTTAAGGTATGTACCGTATTTAGTTGATGAGAAACCTAAAGTACAGCGGTTTCTCAGTTTCCTGCCATATCATATAAAAGACAGAATCGAATATGATAACCCCAAAACTCTGGAAGAAGCCATGCGAAAGGCTAATTTCTATTTTGAACAGAATAAAAAGAAAGAAGGAATAGCCAACTGGAAGGCTAAAAAGAACAGTAATCAGCCTGAGTTTAAGAAAAAAGAGTTTGTACCCCAGAAAAATTTCAGGAATAACAAGAACAGAAACCATTCTAATGGTAAGAACTTCCAAGGAAACAAAAATGGTGCTTCAAATAATTCCAATAACTTCAAGGGCAGCAAGGAGGCTTCTAACAATCATGGAAATTTCACTAAGAATTTCGAACGGAAGGAACCTGTTAAGTGTTGGGAGTGAAATGGCCCACACTATGCTTCAGTTTGCCCAAACCGGAAGAAGCCAAACAGCAATATTCATACAATACAAGATGAAATGACTGTTGGAGACTTTGCAAGGACCATGCCCCAAATCAATGCAGCGTTGGAGAATCGCCAAGCTGATTATCAAACTTCCATGGTGGAAGTAGAAGGTATGGTTAACAAAACTCCTGTAACTATTTTAATAGATCCAGGTGCTAGCCTTAGTTATATTTCACCACAGATAGTAGAAAAGTGCAATCTGACTGTTGAAAAGTTTGATAACTCCTGACTAGTTCAACTAGCCACAGGGGCAAAAAGGAAGGTAATTTGTTATGTTAATGAATGTGCTTTAGATATGAATGATTTTAAAACTACTGTTAAATTAAATGTTCTACCACTTGGCTCTTATGACATACTTATTGGTATGGACTGGTTAGAACAACACAGAGTATTTTTAAACTGTTTTGATAAAACATTTACGTGTGTAAATAATAATGAACCACCAGTAACAGTTAAGGGTGTTCCTAGGAAAACTGTAGTTAGGCAGATTTCTTCCTTACAGCTCAAAAGAGCAGTCAGGAAAGGATGCAAGGCCTATGCTGTAATCATTACAGATGAGGCAAATAAAGTTGAAAAAGATAAAATAAAAATAGAGGATATTCCTGTGTTAAATGAATTTACTGATGTTTTTCCGGAGGAAATTCCAGGATTACCTCCCAGGAGGGAACTAGATTTCACAATTGAGCTGGTACCAGGTGCTGTACCCAGCTCGAAGGCTCCGTATCGTATGAATATCCTGGAACTTAACGAATTAAAATCACAGTTAAAGGAATTAATAGATAAGAAATACATTCGTCCTAGTGTGTCCCCTTGGGGAGCACCAGTAATCTTTGTTAAAAAGAAGGACGGGACTATGCGACTTTGCATAAATTACCGTCAACTAAATAAAATGACAATTAAAAACAGATATCCGTTGCCCCGCATAGATGATCTATTTGATTAGCTGCGTGGAGCCATGGTGTTCTCTAAGATAGACCTGAGATCAGGCTATCATCAGGTGAGAATTAAAGAAGAGGACATATTCAAGACAGCTTTTAGAACGAGGTATGGACATTACGAATTTGTCGTAATGCCATTCAGGCTTACTAATGCCCCAGCCGTCTTTATGTGTCTAATGAATAACATAATGCATAAATATTTAGATAAGTTTGTTGTCGTATTCATCGATGACATTTTAATCTATTCTAAAAATGAAGAGGAACATAAGGAACATTTACGGATAGTCTTACAAGAACTGCGGGAGAAACAGCTCTTTGCGAAGTTCAGTAAGTGTGATTTCTTCAAGGATGAGATCCAGTATTTAGGTCACGTGGTGACTAAGGAAGGGATTTCAGTTGATCCTGAAAAGATCAGGGCAATCGAAGATTGGCCAGTACCAAAAGACGTAATAGATGTTAGGTCCTTCATGGGAATCACCGGTTATTACCAGAGATTCATAGAAGGCTTTTCAAAAATAGCCAACCCAATCACTTCTTTGCAAAAGAAAGGCAAGAAATTCGATTGGAACTTAAAATGTGAAAAAATCTTTAAGAAACTAAAAACTTTATTAACAACTGTGCCTATTCTAAGAATAGCAGATCCCAATAAGGATTTCGTGGTTTGCACCAATGCTTGTAATGATGGTTTAGGCAGAGTGCTGACTCAGGATGGGCATGCCATTGCCTATGAGTCCAGGAAGCTAAAGATTCATGAAAAGAATTATGCCACTTATGATTTAGAGCTAGCTGCTGTTATTCATGCCTTAAAAATGTGGCGACACCACTTAATAGGCAGAAAGTTTACTTTAATGACTGATAATAAGGGTCTGAAATACCTTTTAGATCAGCCTAACTTAAATGCAAGGCAAGCAAGATGGTTAGCCTTCTTAAGTGAATACGAATTCTAATTCAACACATAAAAGGAAAAGAAAATAAAGTAGCTGATGCTCTGAGTAGAAATGCAAAATTAAATTTTACAACAGCAATCAGTACTTATAATTCTGATTTAAATGAACATCTAATTGAAGGGATAAAATTGGATGAAATTTATCAAAAATTACAAGCTGCAGCTAAAGAAGAACCCACAGAAAGTTTAATTAAGTGTTATAGTCTAAATAAAGATGGATTTTTATTGTTTAAAGACAGATTGTATGTGCCTAATGTGCCGAAAGTAAAATTGTTGATTCTGGATGAAGTTCATAAAACCCCTTACTCAGGGCATCCAGGCTACCAGAAAACTGTCACCATGTTGAGAAAAGATTATTTTTGGCCTAATATGAAATCTGAAGTAGCTGAGTATATAGCTAGATGTTTGGACTGTCAACAAGTGAAGACAGAACATCAACATCCAACTGGGCTACTGCAACCTTTACCTATTCCTAGTTGGAAATGGGAAATAATCAGTTTAGATTTCATTACTAGATTACCCAGAAATCAAAATTAGAATGATTCAGTTATGGTGGTAGTGGATAAATTAAGTAAAGCAGCACATTTTATTCCTATTAAAACCACTTATAAGGCTACAAATATAGTTGACATATTTCTAAAGCAAATTTTTTGGTTACATGGTGTACCGAAGGTTATTATTTCAGACAGGGATCCTAAATTCACAGGGAATTTCTAGAAATCCTTGTTTAAGGGATTAAACACAACACTGAATTTCAGCACTTCTTTCCATCCTCAGACGGACGGACAGACTGAAAGAGTAAATCAGGTGTTGGAAGATCTGTTAAGAATGTACGTTAAGGATCAACCAGGTAAGTGGGAGGATTATTTGCATTTAGCAGAATTTGCATACAACAACAACAATCAATCATCAGCTAAGTTCAGTCCTTTTGAAATTCTGTATGGGCGTAAATGTAACACTCCTATCTTCTGGAATAATCCAGTAGATAGATTAGTGTTGGGACCCAAATTATTAAAAGAAATGGAACAGATTGTAAAACAAGTGCAGGAAAACTTGAAGGTTGCCCAGGATCGGCAAAAGAGCCTAGCAGATTTGAAAAGAACTCCTAAAGAGTTCCAGGTAGGTGAGCACATGTTCATAAGGGTAATACCAAAGAAGAGCTCCCTAAGACTAGGGAGTTGTGCAAAATTAGCACCACGTTACTGTGGTCCGTTTGAAATTTTATCTAGAATTGGTCAAGTTGCATATCAACTAGCGTTACCACCTAACTTAAAAGTGCACAATGTTTTTCATATTTCTGTTCTGAAAAAGTATGTTCATGATGCTACTCATGTGATTGATTGGAACGTTGTACATGTAGAACCAGAAGGGGAAGTTCTGGTGGAACCGGACTGTATCCTCGGGAAGAGGGAAATTACTCTGCGGAACCGCACAATTGGACAGCTGAAGGTGCAATGGAAGCACCTTAGTCCTGAAGAAGCTACCTGGGAACTGGAAAGTAAGATGCGGGAAGCATACCCAAATCTGTTCCAGGAGGTTGCAGAGGATGAGGAATAAGTAACATCGAGGATGATATTACATTTTAAGAGGGTGTGTATGTCACATACCCCAATTTTTGTAAAATTATGTAAATTGTTTTATTATATTCCTGAGACATTATGATAAACATTATCCTAAGTAGGGATTGATGACTCAGCAGAGTCAACAGTAATGGAGTGTAATTCAGAATATTTTATTATTAATAAATAAATTATGGAGACAACAGCATGGGAGAGCTGTTAAAAGAGGTTACTGGTCAAAACTGGTGGATGGAACTAGGTGGAAAGGCAAAAGACAAGTGGCAGCATCCTCAAACACTTCCTAAGTTGCAGGTGGCAACTTCCCTATATTTGGGGTCATGATTCCCCAAGAAAGTGGAATCTGAGCAGGTGGCTCATTAAATGACAGTTAACCCAACAAAGACCTAGGCAATCTTTTAAAAGTACTCAATGAAGGGAGCTGAGGCTGCTCAGATATTTTTCCAGAGAGAATTCATTCAGGTGAATGATATTCAGGAAATTCATTGAGGAAGAGGGAAATACAGTAAGGAAGTTGTGTTACGAGGATTGCTGCAGTAACTTGATTTTATTGCAGCCTTTTGAGCTGAGAGAACTGACTGATAGTTCTGAGTTAATACTGAGTTTGAAGACTGGTATCTGACATTGCTGCACCTAGTTCCAGCCAGGGAGACCAGAGCAAGCTCGGGGGTCCTGAGAAGTCGCTGTCTGAGCGCTCTCCAAGAGTTGGTAGGGAGGAACGGCCTCCCATTGCTGTTGTTGTCCACAGCTTAAACAGGTTCTGTCAATTATTTCTTTATGTTTACTGAATATGTATGGATGCATGTTATGTATATTTTATGTGTCTGAGGAGTTAGTTAGTTTCAGTAAAGTTAGTATCTCAGAATATCAGTAGTTAAATCTATTATTAGTTACTGTATTTTTCCACATCTGGGATCACCAGATCGTACTCCAGCACAGTATCTCGGTACTATGAAGTAATATCCTTTTGAACCGAGTTTCCTATTTAGTTACTTTCAGTAACCACTAGTGTTTCACCAATTTATAAGTTACTGTATCTTTGTTTTTCAATAAAAGCTACTGTACAGTATAGAAAGTAGAAGTTAAATTAGAATGCATATTGTTTACTATATAGTTTCATTCTAGTATTCGAATGATTTTACTTCTAGAAAATAACTCAAAGCAATAACAAGCTACAGAGTTATTATTTCTTTTATTCAGATTATAAATTTGTTAGTACTTGTACTTGCAGAACAGTTTGGAAGTAGTAAACAAATGTAAATTTATTCAATAATCAAGCAAGCTAGTTATAACTGTAATATTTTATTAATGATATAGGTGTGATATAGTTACTTCTCTTTTTCTTTATTTTCACTTTCTAACATTACTTTTAATGATAACTCTATCTTTTATGAATTTAAAATGCATGCTATTATATATACATAGAGTATATAAAATAGGTTATAAGAAGTGTTAATAATTCATTTCATTTATTTTCATAAATAAATAATAATTTAATTAATAGAATAAATCTTATCAGAACCTTTTAGGTAGCTACATATCAGTACAGGAAATTTAAATAGCATAATGCTATTCTCTGTACGCTTTAAGATAAACATAGGTTACACATATGGAGAATTTTAAATTCCAATAAAGACAGGTTTATTATTTTGCATTAGTACGTATTATAGTGATATTAATAATATTATACTTTTATAATAACTAACATAGAAACAGAAATCTTTAAAACTAAGGAGTATAAATATTTAAATTACAAACCCCTAAGTTAATATACTCGGTCGTGCAGATTAAATAGACTCTTCTTAAGGCTTCGTTAAGAAAATTAAAAACAAAACATACGAACATTTATAGCTTAAATAAAAATGTAAACCCTATTTATCATTTAACAAGAATTTTCATAACAAGTAACTTAAGGTATAACCCAGGTATCTAGCCTGATAGTATTTTTATAAAAGGAGTTATTTATGGTAAAAATAACTCAGCTACTTATTGTAACAGAACATTAGATTGCTCGTTCATCGAGCTTATTAAACTTTTAATTATTCACCAATGTAAATAGAGTATGTACTATAATATATAATATCAGATAAAGAAAACAATATTATATTCTAAACTGTATAATTTAGGGTTAAAACCCTAGAAATACTAGTTATGCAAACAGAATAGTAAAAATATAAAATAATTTAATAATTTACTTATGGCCGCTTACAAATCATCACTACAAGGCTGTCATAAGCCTATGGTTTATTTATTGCATACACTGTATGTAATTTAAAGTAAATGCAGTAAAACAAACAAGTTACAGAAGTAAAAGACAGTAATAACACTTATGTTTTTTTAAATACAGGATAAAAACCCTATAAATTTGTATGTACAGTAAAAGTAAGAAGTCGAGGTTATAAACCCTTTTCAAACAGGCTCACAGCCTTAACTTTTTACAGAAATATGTAATAGAAATCGAATGGCCTTGAGAAATCCCTCGGTCCCTATAAGTCTGAGGAGTTTAGAACATCCCTCTCTGTTTTATCCTTTCTCGCGCAAGTACTTAAAGAATAACATAAGAAAGAAACTCTTTACTCACAGTCGTAGCCTGAGCACCCTTGTATAAAGCAGGGTTTCTTCTTTTTACTAACAGTAAATTACAAGCTAACAGAATGACCGAAGCCATAAGGGTTTCAGGCATCTTAAGCCAACCCTCGAAGTTTTCTAAGAAACCCCCACAAGGAGAAAGAGCCATGGATGAACCAGGTTTACTGGAACCTGGAGGCTGCTGCCCAAACCTCATGCTTGAAGCCGCGCGGAAAGGAGATACAAACCTATAACCACGAAGGGGAACAATATATAAGATTTCTTCACCGAAATAATAAATTTAAAGATTAACAACAAAACGCTGTAAGAGCAGAGATATAATTTAAAATCCATACCTGTTCTCTTAATGAAGGAACAATCACTTATAACCAGCAATATAACCATTAATGCAAGAAGGTAACTCCACGAGTCAGGAAGGATTAGCAGCTGGTCACACACAGCCACACTCAGATTACTTTACAGCAATACAAGCTTTCAAAACCTCACTGAGGGTTACGGCCATCACAGACAAAGGTTCGGGTTCACTTTTGAAGGACAGAGAAAAGCCTGAAGGTAAAACAGCTAGCAGAGAACCAACAGCAATGTAAGGAGCGGTAAAAGATGAACCACAAGAGGAAAATGAGTTGAAGATTATCGCTGCAGAAGAGAGGCGACACCAGGGTGCACCAGCACCAACGCAGGGCTTTAGGAGCCGAAAGAGAAGGATTATGAGAGCTAGGGTTGTCAAACAGCTCTTATAATATTGCAACACTTGGCTATGAACACGCCACGATAGCTGGTAAATTTTGATGAGAAGTGGGTTTTTGGATATAGTTCCAATAAACTCCTCACGGGTTGAATGATTACCAATCATTCTTTCAAACTTTTGATTTCCATAAGTCCTCGTGCCAAGCTTCCAACTCTTCCATGTTGTATACCATATGAAAGAGTTCTTTAATTATTTAAACTCTAGAATTGGTAACCTTATAAATTATGAAAACCATATGTCGATTTTGGCATATAAAAACATAATTTCACGGAATTCTCTTGTCCCTTAAATTCTTGACAAGGTTTGGATTATAATCATCATGCTAAAAATAAAATACTATAATCAATCTAACTTATAATTTGATATTATAAAAGAAGTATAAAAGAGAATAATGTAGTTTAGAAAACTACAATAATGATCTTATTGATCGTAATAAGTTTGATGATGTATTCATAACAAACCAAATAACAGCATAAGGTATGATAGATTTTATAACCAACCATGGTATATATATTCTTGTTGAATTATAGTTCCTTAAAGATTTGTTAAATTCTTTTAATTAAAAGGATTAGAACGAATCTTGTTTCTTAAACAATAATTATAGTACTAAAGATGAAGTATAGAATGTTGTAAAACAAATAATGTGAGTATAACGACTCTAAGCATTAAATGCATTAACATTATCTTATGGTAAATTACAAACTTATGACGAACTTCAGAGTCTAAAAATAGGACAGTAATACCTAGACTTTCTATCAGTTTACAATTACCAAGTAGCATATGCAGGCACAAGTGAAATCATACTGTGATCGTATAGCTCTATTACTTTGACTCTTTTATAAAGAATTTAGTAAGACATTTTCATACTATCCAGCTATAGTACAACATAGTTTTGAAATTTATAAGAACCATAAACTAATTCTGTTAAGAAGAAGGCTAGTTAGTAAATATACCTCATTAAGCCTCGAGAATTGTTTGAGCGTTTATCTTCCTACTGGAATTCTTTTCCTTTCTTGCAATAACTTGGGATTATAAGAAATTGCGATAAGCAGTACCAAGTCTCTTACCTGTAGCCTGTAAAAGCAAGAAATTCTCTGCTTTAGCTCGAAAGCTAAGTAAGCCAATTTGCATGACCATTTCACCTTGTAGGTGCAAAGAAGAAACAAAATTAGTAAACTGAATAAAACTAATCTGTAATTAAATATAATCAACGGATGATGCAGATAATAGTATAGTAATATATAACTAATTAATGATTAGTTAATCTATTTTACATTAATGTTTTGAAATTTTAAAAATTTTAAATTTTTTTGGAAATTTTGGGGTTCTGACAATGCCATACCACAATGTCTACAAATGAATGCCAGACAACAACATCTGCAAATGAATGCAAGGCCAAATCTCGTTGGGATCTTCATATTTGAAGATACAACCAACCTTCCTGGGATATCCATTGTGGGGATTCCACCAACCATGTTGGGATCTACCCTTAGTGATATGACCAGTCATATTGGGATCCACCCTTGGTGATGTCACCAACCATATTGGGATCTACCCACGAAGATACAGTGATCAGGTTACTAGGGGTCATCATTCTCTTCTTGTACATTAATGTAAACTTTGTACATTCATACCATTACCATCGCATTCTCTTATGATCACTCCCTCTTACCAGGGAGGTCCTTTTCGGACTACACCAATCTTGTCTCTAAAATACTCAAACTTCACATGAAACAGAGGCTTAGTTAACACATCTGCAACTTGTTCCTCTGTAGGAACATACTGGAGCTTTATGGCTCCTCTCTGCATCGTATACCAGATGTAATGATACTTTATATGTATGTGTTTTGACTTATCATGTAACACCGGGTTCTCTGTTAACTTGATACAACTATGGTTGTCACAATAAATATCAGTTGTATACATTTCAATATCAAACAATCATGTTAATAATTTGTGAAACCATACTACTTGCTACAGGCTGAACATGTTGCAATGTATTCAGCCTTTGTTGTACTGAGAGAAACATTGGTCTTCTTTCTACTAAGCTGTGAGATCACACCTGATCCCAAGTTGAAACAACATCCTGAAGTGCTCTTCTTGTCTTCAACACTTCCTTCCCAATCTGAATCAGTGTAGCTACATAATATAAACTCATTATCAGCTGCATATGTTAGGCCACTATCCAATTTACCCTGTAGGTACCTAGTCACATGTTTTGCTGCAACTAGGTGAACATGTCCAAGTTCTACCATATACTGACTTAATGTGTTCACGACAAAACATATATATGGTCTTGTATTTGTCAAATAAATTAGTGAGCCGATAATATGTCTATATAGTGTGAAATCTGTTCTTTCTGAAGAGACATCATTTAGGAGCTTCAGGTTTGTCACTATCGAAGTGTTCATTTCCTTACAATCCAACATGCCAAATATATTTAGGATCTTAACTGCATATTTTCCTTGGTTTAAGAAGATTTCATCTGGGAATTTCTATACTTCAAGACCTAGGAAGTAATGCATCATGCCAAGATCTTTAATTTCAAATTTTGTCACGAGATTCTTCTTACATTCATTGATGAGACTCTCCTTTCCTATCAAAAATAAATAATCTACATACAATAGTAATATCATGATCCCATCGTATTCAACCTTATATTAAAGGTTGGAATATGCTTTACTTTTGGTAAATCCTAGGCTCATCAGGAATTCGTCAATTCTTTCGTACCATGCTCTGGGTGCGTGCTTTAATCCATATAATGCTCTCTTTAGTCGATGTACATGTGTTTTCTTGTCATGTGTCTCAAAACCTATAGTTTGTTCAATATACACTTCCTCTTCTATGACACCATTTGGAAAGGATTTCTTTACATCCATTTGATGTAATTTCCATCTCATCTTGGAAGCCAAAGCAAGAATGGTTCTGATTGAGGTATATCTAGCTATTGGTGCATAATCAATCCCTTCTTTCTGTGAGAATCCTCGTGTGAAAAATATTGCTTTGAACTTTTCAATACTACCATCAGCTGAATGCTTTGTCTTAAAAATCCATTTGGAAGATACCATTGATTTATCCTTTGGTCTTGGCACCACTTCCCAAACATCATTCTTTAAGATAGATTGGTATTCTTCAATCACGACATCCATCCATTCCTTCTTCTTTGAGGCTTATTCATAACATATAGGTTCTTCACTAACAAGGTTACACATTAATGCTACGTAGTTGGAGTGAAGTCTTAGTCTCTTGCTTCCTTTTGGTGCACCATATCTTTCTGCTTCTTGAATTTTATCACGAGCCCAATCTGGTCTTTTCCTTATTGGGATTGTTTCATGAGGTGTCTCTATAGGTTCTTGTGGTTCTAACATCTCCTGAACTTCTGGTATGGGATCTTCTTCATCTCTAACTGGTGGTTTACTGATCTCTACTACTGTAACAAATATAAAATAATATATTAATTATAGTTATTAATTACTAAATGAAAGGGTGTAACCCTTCACTACACATGCTCAATCCTATAAAGGACAGCCTCATTGTAAATCTTATCATCTTATGTATTATCCAGATTTTTTATTACTTACCAACATGTGGGATTCAGATTACCTGTGGGCATTTTAGAAAACTTACCTACATTAAAGAATCTTTTTACCGCTTCAGTGGTATCAGAGTCGTTCTTTTCTACTGACTTGAGGTTTATTTTGTTTATTGGAAGCTCGTGGCCCAATTTTAATTACGTTGGGTTTGTGACCCAAAATACTTAAAAGAAAAATAAAAAGAACAAAAATATCTCTAACTCCAGGCCTGTGGCCCAAATGGGGAAAGTTTAAAAAAAAAAAAAAAAAGGTAAAGAAAAGAAAAGAAAGAAAAAAATTAAAAACAAAAGATAAAAGAAAAAAAGTTAAAAAACAAAAGAAAAGAAAAAACCAAACCAACACATGGTTTTTCTTTCCAACTCAATTTAAATAATCTCTCACTATCCTTGCTCAGATTCCATTCTTATTCATCCCCATACTCCCACCTACCATCGCTTAGGTTCACAAACCCTAACATGTTTTTAAAAAAGATTAAATATATTAAAACAATATTAAATTATATTATTTTAATATTTCAATTTTGAAAAAAAAAACTGTATATTAAAACTATAGAGAGAGAAACATTAATATTATTATTATTATTAATTAATTAATAATTTTTATTATAAAAACAAATATAGTAATTATTATTTTATCAAAATAATAATTACTTTTGGAAAAAAGAAGAAGAAGAAGAAAACAAATTGAAAGAAGAAAAAAACAAAGAAGAATTCAAAAGTCAAAAGGAAAACCAACTATCGTCAAAGAACACCAGAAGTCAGGAATTATGGCGAATTCTAAATCAGAATTGCAGTCCCAACTACAAGTAGCATTGGATAAATTGGACATGATGAAGCTGGATATTTCTAAGGGATTAATAGAGCATGAGAATCATTATCTAAAAAGACGTATTGAGAGATTAATTTACTGAAATTGAGCAATTAATGAGTTAAAGATATCCCAATCAAAATCTACAAAACCAAAAAATCATGAAAGAGGCAGTCGAGAATAAAGAAGAAATAAAACGATTAAACAAAATCATCAAAGACAAAGATGAAAAAATAACACAAATTCATACAAATGTAAGATGCCAAGAAACAGAGAATTGTCGCCTTCATCAACAAATTGGAACTCCAATAGAAAGAGGATGACACAAAAAAGGCACACAAGTTCGAAATTACAAAAGTCTATAATACATTAACAAGTAATATTGAACAAATATATCGATTAAGAAATAAATTATAATAAAATATTAGTTACGAATATCAAGAAGTTAAAGAGTACCAAGAATGAAGACAACTCGAATGAAGACATCGAAGGAAAAGTTCTAGAAAAACAAGAAGAAAATCAATGCCTTCTAAATCTTAATAAATAACTTAAGGAACAACTTAAGAAATGCAAAGACGATGAAAAAACGCAAGAAGAAATTATTAAGAAGATTCAAAGTGAAAATAAGCAATTAGAAAACAAGTTAAAAGGTATACAGAACAAAACATCAAATTCGTTAGAAATACAATTTATGGAAAAAAGCACACTTATCAACCCAGTTCATATCATCACTCCAGATGTCGCTCCAGTAGAAGAGAAGCATACAGAAAGATTAATCTAAAGAGACACCACAAACTTGATAAGATAAAATGACGTTGAAAAAATCCCTATTGACATCCAAACCATAGCAGTCAGTATCTTAATAATCGTAAACAATATGCATAAATCACTAACACCCGTGCACTCCATTCTCAAGATGTCAGTTCACTTAGAAAGTGTGATGTTCAACAAAGAATCAATTTGGGGTGGATTGAACTGTACACATATCATAAATTATGCTCTACACATAGGAGTTCTTATCAACTTGTGTCATCATCCAAAACATTGCACAGAACGATGCAACCACATTATAAGTATTTGAGGACAAATCCTTTCTAAGAGAGTGGCAATGTAACAAATATAAAATAATATATTAATTATAGTTATTAATTACTAAGTGAAAGGGTGTAACCCTTCCTACACATGATCAAGCCTATAAAGGCAAGCCTCATTGTAGATCTTATCATCTTATCTATTATCCATATTTATTATTACTTACCGAAATTTGGGATTCAGATTACTTGTGGCCATTTTAGAGAACTTGCCTGCATTAAAGAATATTTTTATTGTTTCAACTAGTTTAGGAGTTTCTTGTTCTTATTTATCCACATGGATCTTTCTGGATTTGTTGAAGGCTGCTTCTTCATCAAATGTGACATCTCTATTGACCTCAATTTTATGAAAACCTAGAATATAGATTTTGTATGCTTTCGACTGATCACTATATCCAACAAATATTTTGTACTTTCCTAAGGGGTTCAACTTTGATCTTTTCTCTTTGGGAACAAGTAGGTAAAAATGAAAACCAAATATCTTCAGGTGACTGACTTTAGGCTTCTCTCCAATAAACATTTATTCTGGATTTTTTTTTTCAAGCGCACTATGGAACAATTTGTTCTAAACATAGACTGCGGTATTTGTTGTTTCAACTTATAAATACATGGGTAGATATTAATCATGAATCATGGATTTGACTGCTTCCATGATAGATCTATTCTTCCTTTATGCTACTCCATTTTGTTGAGGATTATAGGGTGTATTAAGCTCCCTCTTAATCCCAACTTATTTGTAGAAGTCCTTGAATTCATTTGAAATGAATTCTCCTCCGTTATCTGATCTTAATATCTTAATCTTGTTTCAGAGAGATTCTCCACAAGAGCTTTGAACTCTTTAAACTTTTCAAATACTTTATCTTTCCTTTTAAAAAAATATATCTAAGTATTACATGAGTAGTCATTAATAAAAGAAACATAATATACATACCCGCTTAAGGAAGTAGTTGACATTGGTCTGCACACATCTAAGCGNAAAGAAATATATCTAAGTATTACATGAGTAGTCATTAATAAAAGAAACATAATATACATACCCGCTTAAGGAAGTAGTTGACATTGGTCTGCACACATCTAAGCGAAAAATATATAGGATCCATTTTTCTTTACTATTACTTCTTGGAAATGGATTCTTTGTGTGTTTCCCTTGAGCACATCCTTTGCATGCCCCTTCATTGTTGATCTTAATTTCTGGTAGACCTGTTACTACCTTGCTCACAATTCTATTACTTCTTGGGAATGGATTCTTTGTGTGTTTCCCTTGAGCACATCCTTTGCATGCCCCTTCATTGTTGATCTTAATTTCTGGTAGACCTGTTACTACCTTGCTCACAATTGGTAATGCTTTGTAGTTTACATGAACAAGTCTTTCATGCCATAGTTCACATGGACTGATAGTGCAAGTTGTGAAAGTTGAGTCTGTATGCCCTTTTAGTTTTTATAGACCTCCTTCTTTAATACCTATTACAACTACATCATCTATAGTTTTTCCTTTTGAACACATAAGAACTTCACCATCTGCAAAGGCAACTCTGAAGCCTTTCTTGCCTAGAGCTAATATAGAAATAAGATTCTTCTTTAGACCTAGAACATATAAGACTTCTTTCATTTTCATGGAATTATCGGATTTCATCTTAATGGAAGCTTCTCCCATTCCTTTTATAGGATATTAATAGTCATCTCCAAGTTGTAATTTGTGTGTAAAATCTTTCTCAGTGAGGCATGAGAGAGAATCTCTGTGACCTGTCATATGTTTGGAAGCACCACTATCTATGATCCAAGAATCGCTTCCATGAGAGATTGATCCTGTGAGGGACGATATAAAGACATGTTATTCATTAGATTCTTCATTCTCTCTGATTCTCTCTTCAACTGTATCATTTTCTTTGGCTGCATGGGCATGGAGCTTTCTGTTCTTATTTTTGAACTTGTTTTTNATTATTCATTAGATTCTTCATTCTCTCTGATTCTCTCTTCAACTGTATCATTTTCTTTGGCTGCATGGGCATGGAGCTTTCTGTTCTTATTTTTGAACTTGTTTTTGTTAAGAGGACATTGTATGGAGATATGTCCTAACTTATGGCATGTATAAAATTCATAGGATGAGTAATCCTTCTTAAACTTCTTACCTTTCTTTAGTTCTAGTGATCTACTTATTGGAGATCCTCGATCCTTCCTTTTATTTCTTCCATTCTNATAACATTCATAGGATGAGTAATCCTTCTTAAACTTCTTACCTTTCTTTAGTTCTAGTGATCTACTTATTGGAGATCCTCGATCCTTCCTTTTATTTCTTCCATTCTGTTTATGCACAGCTAGAGATTGATCTCCATCTTCATTTAACTTATCTTCTCTATTTACTAACCTTCCTTCTTCTTGTACACATTCCTCCCATAGCTTACTAGATTTGGTTAGCTTTCTTCTAGCACATATTCCTCTGATAAAGGAATACCATTTAGAGTGGTCATCACAACTTCAGTTTCTTCTACCATGTCGCCAATGGCTTCTAATTGTTCTTTGATTTGAGATACTCTGGAGAAGTATACTGCATAGTTTCTTCTTTTTTCATCTTCACACCCTTGAGTTGGTTTCTCAAGGTCATGCTCTCTCTGATTCCTATCAGTTAGATCACTCTTATTCATCCTAGCGCCAGTTTCCATTATTTAAGGGAGGTTGGGTGGATTTAATTAGCTACATTCTTCAATTAACTGGTTGTGAACTATTTTAGTGATCCAGAGTTGCATTAGTGAGCTCTATTGGTGATTTTACCACACCGAGTTACCTCCGAAGTCTATCCAAGTTGGTAGATTCAAATACTATCTTAGGAATTCAAATTCTCCTAATTGTATTCCCATTTTATTACATATTACATACTAATTGACAGATGTAATCATATTATTCCAATTTTGTCTCCATGTGTGTGCAATTTTTCC
Source organism: Pseudotsuga menziesii (assembly GCA_001517045.1). Lineage (NCBI taxonomy): Eukaryota > Viridiplantae > Streptophyta > Pinopsida > Pinales > Pinaceae > Pseudotsuga > Pseudotsuga menziesii. Next base: position 1,077,786 of record LPNX011170787.1, read on the forward strand.
ATGAGTAATTGATCAATCTATATTAAATCCTTCTCTCCCCTATGCAACCTTATCTTCTCTTTGAATTCATGCAGGCCTGAAGATCCTATGCTTCATTAAATTTAACATGGTATCAGTGCGAAGGTGTAAAATTCAATTCCCCCGAGCTACGTCGAAGGGGGGGTGTTGGAGTATCGGTACAACCACAAGGAGTATCTCCATTCCCGATAATAGGGCCTTGTGCTTGGTTTCATATGTTCATCAACATCCGGAGGTTTTGGTGTAATTATAAACTTTACATGGTACCATAACAAGTATTCAAGCCAACAACAAACCTCAGAAACTTCCATTGATGCACCAGAATCTATTGGGTTCCACATAAATCCTGGAATTATTGCCTTGCTCTCTATGGATTCCATTAAGAGAAGTCTATCTAGGTGTGATGCACCCAGATAAAGTGCACATGTCGAAGCAGAGAGTGCTTGAACTAATTTGATTCGAATTGAATTGTTTTTGAAGTGTTTTTTGCATGTACAACAATTTCTATGGATTTGAAATTGGTTCCTCTTCTATCACCATTCAATTATGTTGAGTGGAAATTGAAGATGGTTGCATATCTAGAGAGCCATGATCTCCATGATGTGTATTTTGGAGTAGGTGAAGAATCTTATGAAGAGGAAAATGATTGGATAAATGACAATGATAGAGCATATGGAAGTATGGGTATAGTAATGTCTCCTAATATGCATTATCTTATGGATTATGTTGAGTATCCACTCGAGCTATAGAGAATTCTAGATAAATATTTTGGTGTGAAGAAAGAAGTAGGTAATACATGGGGTGAATCCAACACCTCCTCAAGTGTTATTCCTTCAAATTTCTCGGGCTCAATTCTCTTTGATGAAGTTGTTCAAGATGAATAAATAGCATAATATTCAACTCATTTAATTCAAATTGGTGAAAGTCTCCTTGAAGAGATTCCTTATCCTTTTGTTCCAAAATTTTATGGGATCTCCGATATCTAATATTCTGATATATCTGATCCAAAATAATACATTTGAACTTCCATTGTTGAAGAATAACTCTCCTTTCATCCTTCTAAGTCATTCTCCAACGATTCTTCTTTTCTAATTTTTGTGCACAGTTTGGCAGTAACTGCTTCAGAAAATTAAGAGGAATTCGATTTCTCTCTCTCTCTCTAAAGTTGTTGTCGATATGCATAAAAGTTTTTTATTGGATGTTTTGGAAGAAATATTAGATTTGGGAAGTGATACATTCACCCTCATTGATCTAGTGCTTCCAACAAATTCCTACTTGATTGCTTGCACCAATTTTTAGAGTTTTATTAAAGAAGGAGAAAAATGTGCATCTACCATCTCAATGGCACTCTAGGAACCTTTGTTCCATATCCTTAGATATGATATCACCTTATTTGGTTCGAATTTCAAGTTTCAAGACCTTTCAGTTATGCTTAGGAATGTTCTCATCACTATTGGTATGAAAAATCAAGCACCTCAAGTCTCCTTCAAATATTCTAATGTTGGGGATTCTATATCAATTTATTCTCATGATTTTACTAATGTGATGGATATTGATTCATTGGATATTTTGGAAGTTATATCAGATTATGGATCTCAATCATTCTCTCTCCATGGTCTCATGCCTCCTCTTCCTTCCTACATGATCACATGCACGCTTCCTTATAGTGATAATGAAATTGGAGACATCTTACAACCGCTTGGACACTTTATCCTCACACCTTGAGATGATATTACCTCACATGGTTCAAATCCTCAAAAAAAATTCTCTCTCATTAGTTTACCTCAGTTGCTCTACATGGTTTCAATTTCCATCTTGCAATTGTCTATGTTCCTAATTCAGTTGAGCAGATTCATGTTCTTCCATAGAGGAAGATTCCTGCAGACATAATCATTTAGTTTGGAGAACATTTTTGGATTACCTTTAATGTCCATTTTTTAGGAAGTACTTTCCCCATGTTGTTTTTCCTTTTTCCTCAGTTTACGTGGATGAGTAATGTAAAGGGTGACCATTAGTCTTAGTTTCCAGGGTCGAGCTTATTCAAAGTTATGATTAAGGGGGAGTGCTAGTATTAATTAATCCTCCCTTTGACCGCATAGTTTTTTTTCCTAGATTAGGAGGTTATTTCCACTTCATTAGTGCATGGGGGACACACCTAGGGGCCACCTATCACTCACTGCGCATGTCTACATGAGTTTAGGAGCTCCAAGGACCAATTCCTATAATTTAGAAACCCACTCTGAGTGCCACCAACAATCTTCTTTTGTTGACTCTAATAGGTGTTTAGTAATGTTTAGTTATGCTCTGATTCCCATTGGTTAGATCACTCTCGGTCATCCTAGCGCCAGTTTCCATGATTCACTTTGACAAACAACACTAGTGCACCTCACATGGATACACTTAGTTTGATCATATAATTTTTTGCCATCAACTAGTGAATCTGTAATCCCAATTCTACCAAGGTGGAGAGCTCATTTTGTGAGGGGATTTAGTCACTAGAGCTACTCCTAGCATCAGGTTAATTATGAAATTTATATCTCTTTTAGCTGAAATATCTAGCACCTCATCTAGGGATACATCCTTATATCCTTATAGCATAACATAATCCTATATATTTGGAAATTTATCCTCTGTTGATTCTNAATTTATATTTCTTTTAGCTGAAATATCTAGCACCTCATCTAGGGATACATCCTTATATCCTTATAGCATAACATAATCCTATATATTTGGAAATTTATCCTCTGTTGATTCTAATAAATGAATTACATATATATTATAGTTCTTCTTGAAGTACCTGCCCAATTGCAATGTTGATACTTACCTTATCGAGATCTTTTTCTATACTCCTTTCACTAGTTGTAATGTTCCTTCATGGTCAACACATTTAAGNTATATATTACAGTTCTTCTTGAAGTACCTGCCCAATTGCAATGTTGATACTTACCTTATCGAGATCTTTTTCTATACTCCTTTCACTAGTTGTAATGTTCCTTCATGGTCAACACATTTAAGAACCTTATTATAGAAATCAAGCTTGGTTCAATGCATATCTAACCTGTTCATGCCAATAAAGGCATAATATTATCCTAACAATAGGACATTTAGGTTTGCTTGAGTGAAGAGACCATTTAACGTTATTGAACATATTTCCACTAATTCACTTACTTTCCTCTTGGTAACTATGGTCAATTGGACTAACCATGGCTTACCATGTTTATTTTCTCAATGGAGCAGACTTATACCACTTCAATATGGATATAACTATGATTGAACCCTAATTCAATCATAATAGACATAGTTTATGTGGCAATATTACCTTCAACTTCAACTACCATTGATTAATGATCACCCAAAGTTGCAATATATTTTGTTAGTTTCTCTGGCCATATCGTCCATAGTAATGGCTCATTCTATGTTTTAAAATATTATGAGTTTATCCTTCTAGTTTGGACAGTCCCTAAGCATATGGTTCTCCCTACATCCATGTTGGACCTAGGAAAAGATAGGAATAATTCAGCTATAATTCTACTCAGGAATATGAATATTCTGGTCGCACAACAGAATATTCTGTGATGAAAAGAGAAGTTGTGACAGAAGCAGCTAGGAAATAATAGTTGTGACAGAAGCAGATGTGGGAGAAGAGTCTGTGACAGAAGAGAAGATGCGAAGAGAACAACCGTGGTGGAAGGAACCATGACAGAATAATAGTACAACGTGTTAGCAATCAGAATTTACCCCCATTGTGAAAGGATAATCCCAAGGTAAGAAAAAACAAATCTTTAGGAAGAAATATGGCTTCTTTCTTTCCAGAGAGGGATATCTCAATAGTTTAACTCATAGGCCAAAAATATTTGCAAAGAAATAAAATTTCATAATGAATGTGGTTGAAATTGGTGCTCATTAGGCATGGAGTGGAGTCATATATGATAACAAATGATAACAATGTTGTTGCAAAGGAATTTAAACAGAGGCAAGGTAGCTACTTCTTCGCAGTAAAAAATTTGGTTGTCTAGTGATAAAATAGGAAATTAGAAACAATCCATTAATACGGGCATCTAACAAGGATGAAACCAATATTAACTTTAGAGGGACAATTTTGTGTTACTTGAAAGCAAAGGATCAGAGCATATAACTATGAATTCTAACCCAATATAGACTCATTGAAGTATGAAAAATATTAACTAGAAACACATTCACATAAAGAAGGAGAAAGTACAAACTGCAAAGTAAATAACACAAGAATCTCTGTAAAATGCCTGCTAGGCTCTGAAATTGTATTAATATTTAGAGGTCTCTTACAATACTTAGTTCTTCTCATGGGTTCCAACCCCCAATACATTACAAAATGTTGCTTAAATACAAAAATGCTCCTTGAGCTGATAACTACTTCTATGCTAAAAATAGGCAAAATAACTACCTTATTACATTTGTCAGCTCATCTCCTAACTAAATAACTTCTTCAGAAATTTATTACAAAAATTAAACAAACTAATCTTCAACAACTCTCGAAATTCCTTCATTGGTACAAATGGTATTTTGTTTTTCCAAATTTCTCCATTGTTTTTCACTGATCAACATTTGACAGCTCCAAACTGTCCAGTCTTTATCTAACACTCGCAGCTCTAGATGGTCCACGTATGAAATTGGTGGAAGCCAAGCACAAACAACTCTGAAAGTATCAATTATCTCAAATTCTACTGATAATTTTTCAATTATTGTTTTCCCTGATAAAGACTAGTGCATGTCTTCAAATTTTCTGTGATCCAACCTGCATCTAACCAGCTGAGCTTGATATTCCACTTCAGACAACAATTTACCATTTTCTTCATAGAAGGAAGGAAAACCCATTCAAAATAATGGTGTAAATTACTATATAAAAATATTAAATTTATGTTGCATGATATCAAATTTATCCTGCACAATATATGTTGATATTTAGCTACTACCTTCCTTTCCCAAGTTCCTCCAACAAAAACCAATCTCCTATCTTTTTTTCTAGTGCAAACTATGATTGGAAGTACCCTGCGTAATTTGTCTTAGAAAAATACCTTGTAGACTTCTGGCATTAAAAAATTCATGCACTTGAAGAAATTATTGTTGACTTCATCTGTTAATACCATCTCTAGAAACTGTAAATTCTCCTCATTGAAGAATAGGAACATTGTAACCAAATAAGATTGAAACCTGAAGTGTTTTGTGCTGTGGAAATTCACTAGCTGAGAGTGAATACTCTGAAAGAGCAAGAATGGGAGAATAGATAGAGAACGTAAGAGAAATGTAATGTAATGTAATGTAATGTATATTTAATAAATGTAGAGATGAATTACATAATAGGTGCCACGGTAATTTATACCATAATTGAGGAAGAGAGGTGACTTTTCAAGTCACCTCTTAGTTTATTTACATTAATTAACCTAGCTTAATAATTAAATTTGGCTTTCATTACATTGCCTTTCCCTTAAGGAATCTTTGTCCTCAAATCTTAATTGACGACAATGACTACGTGAACTATCGCAACATCTCTGATGTGGACATTTGTATGGGATGTTACTGGTAGGTTTTATCCCTGGTTCTATTTCGATTATGTGTTCAGTTTTTCTGTTTGTTGGGAGCACCTTAGGTAACTCTTGAAATACCTTGCGATGTTTTCGAATTAGCTCTTGTGTCTCTAGTTGTTTGTCCATATCTCCTTCACTTGTTAGAATCTCCATTTCTCGACATTGAAGTATGTACGTTGGTGCATCTTTCCAACGTAGCTTTTCCATCTGATGTGTTGTAACCAGTTGTGTCGGAGGTGGTTGGAACCCATATAATTTGTGTGTTTTCCCAAACACATGGAATTCAATAAAATGTTCTTGGTGATTTTCACAGTATGTACCCAAGGTTTGTAACCATTGTATTCCTAATACTACATCGATTCCTCCTAGTGGTACCGCAAAGAAATATGATTCTAAGTTATATTCTTGCATTTGTAACTTAACCTTGTGACATCTTCTCACATTGTCAATCTTCTTGCCATATGCTATCATAACCATCATGTTAGGTACTAGATGAATAAATAGGTTAAATACTTTAGAAAGGTTGACATTAACGAAGTGATGGGTGCTGCCAGAGTTGATGAGAATTGTGACTTTATTATTTTTTATATGACCTTTAATCTTCAATGTTTGTGGTTGGGAGATTCCGGTAATAGCGGCTAATGATATTTGTGGGGATTTGTCCTCGATTCCTGGGTGGTAGTCTTCTTGGCTATTTACATCGTTCTCAATTGGTTCATTGACTTCTAACTCTGCTTCACAAGCATATAATTTCTTTTGTAAGCATCTGTGCTTAGGATCCCATTTGTCTCCATAGAACTTACATTTTCCTTCTTTTATTCTCTAAGCCTCTAAACTGGGCTTTGTTCCTTCCCTAAGTTGAGGCAGTGTATACCATGGATTTCCTGTGTATCCTGAATAGAGGGGGTTCTTTTTGGAGTCGTCTTGGTCAACATTTGTATGAACAGATTTGCTTTCAATAATCCCAACTTTATGTCGTGCTTCCTCCATGGTAGAGATGTTGTGTAACTCTAGTTCGTCACGGATGTGTTGTTTTAGACCATGTATGTAGGTCTGTAGTCGTTGGTCATCGGTTAACTCTGGGACTCGAGTTGACAGCGCTTACCATTCACAGGTGTACTCATCGACACTATTTTTTTGTTGTAACCTTGTGATTTTGGCAAAGAAGTATTTTTCTTCAACGCCTTGGAATCTTTTGATGAGGTCATTCTTGAAGATAACCTAGTTGTAAGAACATATTCTTGCAGTATTCTTCCACCATAAGTACCAGTTGTAAGGGCTCCCTTCTAGATGCATGGAAGCGTATTTAATTTTCTTACCGTCGTAATGGATGTTGTGGATGTCTAGGTATTTATCGGCTTTGTTAATCCACACTATGCATTGTCGTTCATCCCCATCGTATTTGGGTAATTCGACTTTCACCCGTATTTGACATCCTTGTGTATATGCATTAGAGGATGACATGTTGAATAGAGGATCTTATTGCTCCAGAGTTTTGGGAGAGTTTGGTTGTAGGGCATTCGACATTTGTAATCTATCCAAGATGGCAATTAAAAATGCTTGATTTTTCTTTTGGTCTTCCTGTAGAGTGAGGAATCTATTCTCAATTCATGACGTAAATTGTGTCCACTTTGATGTCAAATTGTCACTGGTTTGTTTGATCTTTTCATGGAGTTCCTCATAGTTCTTGTTAATTTTCTCAATGATTTGATCGAATCGAACGTCCATTGATCTGGTGATTGCTGGAATTTTCTCGGCACTAAATGTCAATTTATTTTTATTCAGTGTACGATGCCATCTCGCCACGATTCTCTTCTCTCTCTTCTTCTTCTTCTTTTTTAAATAATTATAATAATCATTATTCTTGTAATATATTTTTTTATTATTAATAATAATATTAATAAATATTATTAATATCGATAAATTGTTTTAATATTAATTTATATTATTAATAATAATAAAAATTAACATGCAACGGTCGTGGATGCATTGGAGCGGATGTAGATGGAATGGAGAATGGTGGAAAGGAAGACGGAACAACCGGTGGAAGGGGAGGCAGATGGTGGATGGTGCGCCACGTGGAGAAGCAGATGTGGAGAGGTGGATGGAACAGCAGCGGGAAGGGGGGCGATGATGGAGTGGAGGTGGGGGTGGAGGATAGAGCAGGCGAGGTGGAGGATGGGCGCACATAGAGGGGAGAGAGGAATGGAAAGGTGGAAGCAGTAGTAGGGCAAGAAGGTCACGCGGAATGGAGAGGTGGAAGAGGTAGTAGCTGGAGATGACATGGATGGAAGGGTGAGTGGAAGGAATAGGAAGCAGCAAAGGATGGAGAGAAGTGGGGGTGGTGTGTTGGGAGAATGGAGTAGGGAGCGGCTAGGGGTGGTGTGGTGGGCGAATGGAGTAGGAGGGTAGGGAAGGTGCAGTGGAGGTGGGAGTTGGGAGTGGTGGTGTCCTGGTGCCGAGAGCCGAGAGGCTCTAATACCAATGAAGAGCAAGAACAGGAGAATAGACAGAGAACGTAAGATAAATGTAATGTAATGTATATTTAATAAATGTATAGATGAATTAGATAATAGGTGCTCCAGTAATTTATACCGTAATTGGGGAAAAGAGGTGACTTTTCAAGTCACCTCTTAGTTTATTTACATTAATTAACCTAGCTTAATAATTAAATTTGGATTTCATTACATACTCTTCTCCATAAATTCATCAAATTTAAGGCATACTGAATGGGAAGATTGTGACTCGAACTGACTTGTGCTAACTCTGAACAATAGACTCATTAGCAACTCAATAACATACCTGTCAGTATCAAGACCTAAAAATTGACTCATCAAAGAAATAACCAATTTAGTTTCCTCCTTGAATAGGTTGGTATCTACAAGAAAAGAATGATTCTAAAGAGACACATCTGACCTAAAACAAGTGGTGAAAAAGGATTGCTTATGCTCAAGGGTTGCTTCACGAAAGGATTGAATTAGGTTTTCTTCATTAAAAACTTATAGGCTTAGGGTAAATGAGGAAGGGACTGTAAGTGGATCCCGTACGACTAAGGCATTGATAGCATACAAAATTTTAGTCTTGGTCGAGTGCATGACCACTCTTTCAAAAGAAGAATAGTCAAACACACACCATTTGACAAAATCCAGAAAATTCAGGGCTTTCTCTAAACATAAAAAGTAAAAATGAGACCTAAAAACACCATGTAAATATGTACCCTGGTCCTTAAATGTTTTTATCTTGGTTTTCAACTGGTTTACAAGGCCAAAGGATAATAGAGTATCAAAAACTTCATTATCTCTGTCTTCAAATACCTCCTCAATTTTCTGGAATTCTAACAATTGAGCTTCTATTTCTCCTCCATTTTCCATACTTAAATACTATTTGGCAGGTAAACGTGGCCTAACTAGTAAACTGGGTGTATGAGAATATTCCTGAGCTAGCTTTGTCCATGCAGAACTATGCTTTTCTTCTCCAAAGTGCAAAAATACAAATAGATTTCATCTGCGTGCCTTACCTTTTATAGTATTTTTTACAATGGAATCCTCTCCTACTTTTCATGCAACTTTCCCAAGTGAATCCTTCTTTGTCTGTATACCTATTCCATATTTATTCTGAGTCGTAGATCTTAATCATTGATTAACCTTGCTTCTCTAATTCTGCTACCCTGCCTGTCTTTTATCTTACCTGCGCTTTGCAACAACGGATCCCTTTATCACCGTAGATATACCAGATCTTTGTTTGCCACTATAGATATTTCCTTAAACATAATCCTCTCCTTGATTTTTTCTATCCATTAAAATGTAAATCAGTGTACATATTTCATCAGCGGATCCTCTAACAGTCGCTAATATTATTCCTTACAAATCCAGACTGTATATCTCTTTCATTCTCTAACCATTCCGCTCAACTCTAAATGTTCATCTAGCTTGCATATTTTCCCAGCGGACTCAATCTCAAACATAGATCTTTATCAATTTCAATATTGGTCGTTGATTAATGTTACCTTTAACATATTCTACTGATCTCTCTTCTAACTTCCTCCATGCACGTTCCCCTAGCAGAATCTCCCTCAACCGTAGATCTCTCCATCTTTAAATATCTACCTTTGATTGAGTGGGCCCTTTAACACATTCCGTTGATTTTAGGATTTTATTTGTCAGTGCAGCTTTCATCAGCGCAATCATCTCCATCTGTTGATCTTATAAAGAATCAGTCCTCGTCGTTGATTACTTTTATGTTTTATCAATTCCATTGATTTTTTACTTGACTTTCTTCGTCCATGTTCCCAAGTGGAATCCTTATGTGTCGCATATCACTTCCCTCTTTAAATCCCCACTGTTTATCTATGTGGGTTGTAATATTTTCCACTAATTGGAAAATTTTGTTTCTCTACGCAAGTCTCACCAGTGGAATTATTCCCAGACGTTGATTTTATTTTACCATTTTTCATGACTGTAGATCTAGGCTCCCCTTTAAATCTTTCCACTAGTTGCATAAATTCCTTTTCCTGTGCATCTCTTGCTAGCAGATTGGATGTCAACCGTATATCTCCCATCCAAATATCTACACCATTAAAACCTTTCACCTAATACCACAGGTGCACATTTTTCACTTTAATCTTATTTCCAAAGCTTAACCAATGATTTTCTAGGAAATACAGATTTTGACTTTAGAGTTAGATCCTTTTAACATTCTTTAAGCACCTTATAAGCACACCTTTTGTCATATTATGAAAATTTTCTATACCATGCCTTACTTTTCCTTAGGCCTGCCCCATCCAAATGCTAACCAAAATGGTGCTAACACATTGGATGAAAAGGACAGCTCAATTGATCATGGGTAAGAAGTCAGTTAGAATAGCACATGCTTTGGGAATAAATCATATTTGTATTTTTGGGCCAATAATGCATACTATCAGTGTAACTGAATGTATGAGAATAGGAATGGCATCACGTTGGCTAACATAATAGAGTCGGCTGATTATGACATGTAAGAGCCTATAAAAGAGAGAACCCAAGCTATGTGTGGGCTGGTCTCTGCCAACTCCTGTCTTAGTAGAGTTGCATAGTTGACTCAGTTGTAGAGTTGTAGAGAAGAGAGTCGATCTAGGATGTGTGCGGATCGATAGTAGAGTGAAGGAGTGGAAAACTTTAGAGACCTAATACTAGAGAGCATGAGAGGAGAGAAGTATGTATATATTGTATAGAAGATCTAGAACAAAGTCTACAAGCTGAGTGCACAGGCAAAAGTTTCTCATGCAAGATGAAGAGCCTCTTTGTGGTTTTTCCCATATGGGTTTCCATGTTAAATGTTTCCTCTATGTGTATTTGATGAATATGTATATGTTGAATGAGTATATGTTGTGAATAAGTAGGTCTGAATAGATTGACTAGAATTTATTTATGAATAACTTCTTAGATTCATGTGTTGCATTGTTGATAGATAGAATATGTGTTAAGATTTATATTACTGTTGTAATATATGCCGATGGATAAGTAGATTAATATCTTGAATGAACACAATAAGAATAGTAAATATACTCCCCATATTCAGTCGAGAAAGATGGTAAGGTGATGTGAAAGAAGAAATCCCCACCCAACTACAGAAACATGGTTCTGCAGTTACCCATAGTGATATCTCAGGTGATAATGCATATGTGTCGTNGAGCAAGATGGTAAGGTGATGTGAAAGAAGAAATCCCCACCCAACTACAGAAACATGGTTCTGCAGTTACCCATAGTGATATCTCAGGTGATAATGCATATGTGTCGTAGGTACTTCTGACTTAGCCATGCTCTATCGTGCCGATATCTTGGGCTTTGTTGACGAACAAACAAGGGTCTAAAACTGGGTCAAAGGGAAGGAAATGCCACAACATTGAATTGATTCTCTAGGCATCGCTTCTACTGTCATAGTCCGCTTGAATCCACCTTGAGCTTGTTGTCCCTATTGAACATTCCTTGGCTAGTTCTTGTAGGGTAAGGGTTTGAATCATTTTCTCCTTGGATCAAACTTCATTTTGGTATTTCCTCTTCCTAATTGTTGTTCCTTGAATCTACCCTTGTATTGCTTGTAGCAATGCATATCCTTTCAAATAGCATCATCCAAGTCCTTGGGATATACAAACTCATATATATATTTATGATTCTAGGGTAATCCACTTAAGAACCTCTAAATATTTACCTTCTCATTTTTAATGTAGTCCACATACCATCAAGAGCTCTAGAAACTTGTTCGCATATTCCTCCATTGTAATCTATCCTAACTTTACTTCATGAAACTTATTTATTATTATCATAATACCTCTATGAAAGGTATTTCTTCTTGAAATACTTTTCAAACTTCTCCCAAACAATATTCATCTCCTTTATTCCTTTCACCTATATAAGGTGTTCCCAACAAATTTAAGCTCTTCCATTTAAGATAAAAATGACAATTCTGGCCTTTTGGTTCTAGGAGTAATCATGGATCCTGAAGTACTTCTTCATCCCTAGAAGCCATGCTTTAGACTCTTTTATTGCCTTACCTTCCCCATGGAATGTAGGTGGATTTACCTTATTTATTTCTCCATGTAGTTTGTCTCTAAGAGAATTTATTCCTTTGGACATTTTGGTTGTGTTCTAAGCCATCAAATGGATCTTTTGATTCAATTGACCTGCTATCGAGGTGTCTAATGGGTAAATTCTTGTTGTCCTCCTATGCAAACCTATTCTCGGGCTTCAAGATATTCCTTAAGAGTGAGTACCCACACTCTTCATATCCTTGATATCATTGTTTTAATTCTCTCCCACATGGCCCTTCTACTAAAGATCTATTAGGATCTAGAGTATGGAAGTATTTATTTGATGTTTCTCTTCTTATGCCTTAGTCAACCTACGATTAAAACTTCTCATGGATTCAACCACTTATGGAGGTTTGATTTGTACACTCCTTCCATAGGACTTTATTTCTACATTATCCCCATGCACATATTCTCCCATGACATATTACTCATGCCCATATGGATCTTGTGCATCATTCATGATTATTAGTTTGTTGCTAACCATTTTTGCTTATTTGATTTCTACCCTTTCTCCTTGTCACTGTGATTTATTATTGCTGCAATATATGTGCACAAGAGGATTTTTTTTTAAACATGTTAATCTAAATCTATAACTAATTTACATTTCATTACCATGTTGGCATACTACACTTTTTCCATCACCACACTGGGATCAGATTGGTGGTAATTCCCATTTTTCTACACCTAGAGGTCAAGTGTTAAACCATCACTTTGATACCACTCTATCACATCTTAGAGTAGCTTAGTAATACTTTTGGGATGGCGGGGAGGTCCTTCAACACCATTACCTAGACATTCAACTATGATACCACTTTGATGTGTCCCCGACCTCCTCCATTGTTCCTTTAAGACCTTAGGTGGCATTATTAGATTACATAGAAAACCCTCTCTTCTCTATTATTCAGGTTCTTTTTTCTATCAACACTCCTAGATTATTAATAAGGAACTATGTTCCACTGAGTTCTTGATCTATTAGTTCTAATCCCTCAACTTTTCTTCTATGGCCTATCCCCATGTGCAATTTCCTCATGATTATCTGATCGTCCTTTCCAATGTGAATTCTCCATATTATACCTCTAATGAGAATCTATTAATACATCAAATATGTCCTTTTATATCCTTCCTTGTTCCTCACATCTTCTATGTCATTTATCTTCTCTGAAGTGTTTCCCTTAATGAGGCATATCTGATCCTATCGGGTTTGATACATCAAAAACCCACTCTTGGGACCTTCTGCATATGCCTCATTATAACATCCCCTGACACATCACCTCCGATATACTATTGAACTTCACTTTGCTGGGTTCTTATGTATACACCCATTAGTAATTCCCAATGCTCTGAATTTGATACATAGGGTTCTGTCACATTGAAATCCCACTCTCGAGATATTTCACTTGAAACTTTTGCAGTAATCTCTAGTGATTGGCCTCCGATGAGGCTCTCCCTAATACATTGGGTCCAATACATTGGATTTTCCATTTATAAAACAAGGTCTTTAAACATCCCTTTTCATCACTCTGATGGGTTTATCCAATGGACTATACTCAACAAATTTATGGGTTTCTCAAGGATTGAAATGATGGCTTCTCTAGCAACTCAACCTCATTTTCCAGGGTCCTTAAGCATGTTTATGTTTCTTGTTATCCTTTGTCAATGATGTCTAAACAATCTGCAGGATTATACTTACATGAAATTACATGCTTTTCTACTAATGCAACATGCCATTCTACATGCAATCAAGCAAAGTTACAAGTAACTATGCAAGACTACACAGTCGAATTGAATACATGATGTCAAGACTTATATACACATTCAAATTCACATTTTACCCTAAATGTTGGGCACATTTCCCCCTATAGTGTGACAGTGTATCCCCTATATGTTGGTGTATTATATATTATTGATGTAGGCTTGGGTCTATTGGTGGTTCTATTAGTTGTTAATGTACACCCATGTCTTCTATATATAGGAAGGAGATATGCTCATGTTAGTAAGCATTGTAGATTGTCTTGTCTTAGGTACACAATACATTGTGTAAGGTGGTTCCTCCCTCGACGACGATTGATATTAATATATATTCATCATCATTAAGGTGTGGATTACTCTCTTCTTGTATATTTTTGCTCTTTTTATGCTATATATGGGACTTGGTTGCATAACATTTGGTATCAGAGCTCTTTCCTCGGGACTGGCTTCTACAAAATGAGTCATATTGGAATTTTCATTACAATTTTTTTTCTACAAGGATAAAGAGATAGAGTTTAAAAAAAAACTTCCAAAATAGGTCAATCTATCTCCAATCTGAAGTTCAGATCTTGATCCATTACATTTTCAGAGATAATTGCGGAGGAATAAAGGGTTTTTTCCTAGTCCAAAACCTAGTCTAAAATAGGTGTTCTAGGGAAAAAGGTCATATATGAGGAATCCAAGATCCAAATTGAGTGAGAATTTTTCATAAGAAAGGAGACAGACCAAGGTATTTGTGGTAGGGTATTTATATATAGAAACGTAATATTGGACACGTGGCATACCCTATAAGTTTTCTCTTTTGGATAGGAAAAAAATAAGTAGTGTTGGGATATTTGCAATAAGTTTTTTTTGGAACATCCAAGGTAGTAAGACCTGCAACATTGGAAAGAAAACACACCGAGATACATCGGAATGAATTTTTAGACACAGAGGAGCCAAAATTTGAATTTTACCTTAGTTTCAAGTCGACCATAAAACAATCTTCCAATCAAGGGTTGAAGAAAGAAAATATATAGTTCAAGCAGTGGTAGATTGCATAGAACACTGACAAGCAATTCTCTAAATACTGAAGATGTCCAAAAATATGATGAAACAACAAGAAGATCAACATCACAATCAAAGGAGTTTTGAAGAATGAAAAAGCAATTGGAAACTTGAACAAATTATTGAAATAAGGACCAAAGAACTACAAAATCAAGCTATTAATTAGTACCTCATCAAGTGGAAGAACATACCAGCTACATATTCAACATGGGAAGATGATTCCTTCATACAAATTCATCCACAACTACCCCAAGCATTGACGACAACGCTTGTCTGAAGGGGAGGGGCATGTTGAGCCCTAAATGTTGGCCACATTCCCCCCTCTAGTGTGACACTTTAGCCCATATAAGGTGGTGTATTATATATTATTGATGTAGGCTTGGGTCTATTAGTGGGTGTATTAGTTGTTAATGTACACCTATGTATCCTATATATAAGAAGGATATATTCTCATGTTAGTAAGCATTGTATATTGTCTTGTCTTGGGTACATAGTACATTGTGTAAGGAGGTTTCTCCCTCGAAGAGGATTGATATTAATCTGTATTATTCATTATTAAGGCATGAATTACTCTCTTCTTATATATTTATTCTCTTTTTATGCTATTTCTGGGACTTGGTTGCATAACACTTTGCTACTCATGCAACATGTCATTCTACATGCAATCAAGCAAAGTTACAGGTAATTATACAAGAATACACAGTTGAATTGAATACATGATGTCGAGACTTATATATTCATAACAACTTGATGTATCAAAATATATTTCATTTATCAATAATTTACAATGAATTGAAATCGACAAATCAAACAATATAATACTTATCTTGAAATAAGTTGTTCCAATCAACTGACTGTCCAAGAGAAATGTTTCATTAAACCATAGGCACTCTATCCAACATGCACTCTTTCTGCTAAGAGGCCACCCATGAGTGGAGAACGAATTCCACAAGGAAAGGGAACTACTAAGGATCGCTAACAGTCATTTAAAGACACTTCCATGGCCAAACCAACCCAAAAATGGGTTTATCAAGGTGTAGACTGTCACATGGACACAATTACACATCCAATCCAACCCACAAGTGGATTTGTCAGACTTCCAAGGGAACTAAGGGGAGGATTGCTAAGCTAGTGATTTCACCAAAAATCACCCATAAATCTACAAGAACCTCAAGAAGACTCAAATCATCTTGGCACCCTACCCCACACAACACCAAGAAGGTACCCATTCTTTGTGCGATGGTCCCTCAATTGTCCCCTTCTTCTTAGGGTTCTATTTAGTGTGTGCATAGAAAGGTACCCAAACCCTGTCATCTTCAAGGAGGTCTTATCATTCACTAGGTTTATCAACCACATTCAAAATCCCTCATTTACTCCTAGGTTCATATGTAAGGCTCAAATGGTTAGGGGATTCATAGTAGCATTCAAACTGTCCCCAATTCATCATGACACTTGAATTCGATCTATAACTCCTTTCTTTTCTACAATCCACTTACTTACATCAATTCACTACAACCCAATCCCAACATGGACAATATCAGTCATGGGAAATAGAGGTAAAGTGGTGCTTATTAGTTAAATAGGTCGATGATGGATGAACATGTAAACATATTAACTACATGAAAGAAGGTCACTAACTATTTCTTGTTGAAAAATAGAACTAAAAATTGGTAAGACTCAATGATCCCTCAAGGAATTCACACTTTGGCAGAAGAACCAAACCCTTGAGAGAGCAAGACCCTTAAATTAATGAATGAATGATCTCTAATTTGTACTTGTTCTTCTATTTAACAAACAATCCTTTGTTTCCAAAACTACAAGGCGACTTCGACCCAAAACTGGCATCCGTGCCTTCCCATTCCTAAGACAATAACTACCTCAACCACTTATTCCTAGAAGAGTTGAATGATTGAGTGCATAAATCAACTAGGTAGTTAATGGCTGATGAGATCTCTCATTAACACTAGGCTTTACTCCATTGGATTTAGGGGTTGAATATCTCACTTAATAATCTTATGAAAATCATGCCCCTTGCTTCTTGTTTCTTTGCACAATCATTTGTGGGTTTTCTTTATAATATATAGACAACACACACACATAAGGCACTTTCATTATTTTTATTGTCCCTAGCCAACACACATTCCAACTATACCATAGTCAATTGTCGATATATAATCGGGAAATCGATGGTGGTGCCTTGGTCTTGAGCTCCTGACTATGATTTTTATTGGAATAATGATATTACATAAGTTTACACATTTTCATACAACGGGGTAAAAATTGGGGGTATTATAGGCACGATCAAGCTTGGTCCAAACTAAGGCTTTGACCTTGATCTTAGAAAGAAGACCCTAGGCAATAAGAATAGCGCTGAGCTTTTTTTTAAAGGGCATGTTGAGGGGTTAGCATATATTTATCCATAATATAATCACTTCAAGTTTTATCAAAGACAATGGTCAATCTATGGACACTTCGCTATGATCATTTTTCTTGAATCTATTAGTGGATAATTGTTCTTTTGATGATAAAGTTTAGATTGTGTTTAGATAGGCTTCTATGTCCAATATCAAGAGGGAAATTAATGTCCTCTACAAATGGAGTCAAGCTGTATTTCTTGATTGGTTGTTAGAGGTTGGTCCTAGATTCAACTAGGTTAGATTTTTTAAGTTCATCGGGACCCCCTTTGTGTTTCAAGATTTCTCTAAGGAACTTTGGGACAAGTTGTTCTAGAGAATTGAAGGAAATATTAAACATGTGACTCAATAAGTTACTTTTGTTAGATGTTAAGTTTAATATTTTCACCAAAGCATCGGAGCCACTAACATTCATTGCTCTTCATGTTAGAATCCCTTCCATAATGCCTACCAAAGTCTAGAGATATTCCTTAGGAATTTCATTTTTTAATACTCAAAGTAAAGTTAGATTTTACCTTGTGATTGGAATCTTTGATGACTACCAAGAAATTTGGGTGGACTTGGAATCATATACACTCCTAATTGGCACACATTCTATGTTCTAAATGGGTCATTTGAGTTGTTGATGAAAATGAGGCTTGGAAAAGTCTTATTGGAAATTGAATTATTTAAAGTTAAATTTTGGAGAAACTTTACTCAACAAAGTTTTCTTATCACTTCTCATCATGTAGAGATACTAAGAACTTTTGTAGTCAAAAGCACATGGAAGGCTTGGGGGGACATTAAATCTAGGCCTCATGTGAAAGGAGATTTTCAATCGAGATTGTCTTTTAATGACCATATCCTAAGGTAGCCACTTGTGTTCCTCTTTAATAACATGCTTTTAGCTAAACATATTGGATCTCATCCAAGTGATTGTTCAAGCAAGGCATATAGAAAATAACTAATTATCTACCATGACAAACTTATCTGGCAGACGCTTAAAGTTCTTATTTGTGATAATCTTTTCATAAAATTGGATCACAAGATTTTGTGGCTTAGTCGAGGGACCCACACTAGAATTTGTCCAATCTTGGAAATTGGTATCTTTGAATGTCCCTAAATCTATTTCTTGACATCAAGATGAACAAGATATGGCATCTCAAGTCTAAATAGAGGACCTAGCAATTCTTATTTGTGATTATCTTGTAAAAAAAATTGAATCACAAAGGCTTTTGTGGCTTGGTGGAGGGATCCAGACTCAATTTTGTACAATGTTGTTGGTAGCTGGTATCTTTAAACTTGGCTAAATCTAATTCTTGACATTAAGATAAACAAGATATGGTATCTCAAGTCTAAATATAGAACTTGGCTAATGATCCCTAAATTTATAAGGTATTACCAATCCCTTATTTGTTAAGTTTCACAATCTTATATTTTCAATATACTCTCAAAAGTCTCCATAAATTAGTATCCAATAATTTGTCAATATCTAAAGCCATAAAACTAAGAAAATTAGTCTTATAGATATCCAAGACATGATTAGACAGAGTCATAAAAACTAATTCTTAAAATCTTATAACCTAAACTTTCCATAATTGAAGTATGCTATGATTATCTAAACTAAACCATATTAAATACACTGTCCTCCTAAAATTGCAGTGACCAACAAACATCTCCTCCCAGAATTACAATGAACAACAAATTTTCAAATTTCAATAGAATATTATAAAGACAAAAAAACAAAAAAAAAATACAAAATTAAATTGCAGTGGCCAACAAACATCCTCTCCCAAAATTACAATAACAACAAATTAACAAATTTCAATACTAAACCATATTAAATACACTGTCCTCCTAAAATTGCAGTGACCAACAAACATCCTCTCCCAGAATTACAATGAACAACAAATTAACAAACTTCAATTTAAGAACAACTTCATCAATACTCATATTAAACTCTCTGTTAAATTGGCAAAACAATCTCTGTTAAATTGGCAAAACACTGAACACATGATATCGTAATCATCATTACATATCTATAAATTTTGGAACAACCCTATCATTATCAATATTAAATCTCTCTTAAATTGCTAAAAGTCTTTACACACTATAATGTAGTAATCTTCATTATGATGTCGATTTTGAAACACCACCATCATTATAGACACTGCATCTCAAATAGAAATTTTTAAACACCGCCATCATTTTCAATATTGAAAACTCTATTATAAGAATCTTTACATACTATGCATATCCTCATAGGAAGGATTTCTTATAACTGCACACTCAATCTTTTTGTGCTCCATAAATAGATCTTGAAGAACTATAAAACAATAATAACAGAAGCAACTGTAAAAACCACCTTCCAAAAGTTTTAGTACTGGACTACTACATTCATAAGTTTCAGTTCATATACAGGTGGAAACCCACTTTTTGCGTAGCAAATCACAGAATCCTTGAACCCGCGAGCATGCACAGTGTTCTTGGGGCCATAAGTTTTCAATGAACCCAGTCGATTCTTTGCAATGCAAGACACAAAAGTGCAAAGCTTCAAAAACTCATTCGAATCACAAAACACATCAAACACTGCAACAGTGCTGGCCGATACTTCGCATCTGCATTTTTTGGCATCAAATCCACACACTAATTCAATGGAGCCACATTTAAAGGTAAAGGTCTGACCGTTTTGCGTTTCTTCTTCTTCCAACCATGGCACCAAAGTTGCACCTTGTACTGGGGCTTTAGCACCTCCACCTATCACTGCGCATATTTCGCCGTTAAAAACTCTTGCTTTTATAGGGCTGGAGAATTTCAACTTCTCCACCCATATCCCGAAAGACTGCAAGTGCATCCTCTTTGAGTGAGGCAGTTTCTCAATTAGCAAAAGCATTGCCCTACCGAACAACCGGCTCATGTTTTTTTTAAGGCAGTCCCTCAGTCGTGGCGAGAACTCCAACATTGCCGACGTGAAGCTTATCAATGCACCAACGATCCAAGCCACTTGGGTTTTCTTCAGTATTAAGAATAAGAACAACCCAGCTGCATTAACAAACTTTAACAATGTATGGTCAGACACTGACAAATTGACAGGCAGAAGAAGATAATTGTTCAGAATCCCAATAGCCTTGTTTTTTACTATCAAACAATCCAACACTTCTGTTAAAGTCATGACACCCCCTGTGACTACCTGTGGTAAAAATGGTTTGTATCCTTTGAGAAAAACTGTCTTGGGTGCCACTTGTCCCATCCTCACCAGATAGTACCATATTGAATCCGTGATATAATACGCCATTTTGCCATCGAGAAAGATCATGTTTCCTTCCTTTCTTTCTATATGGAACTGAATTCCCAAGTAGGACGAGTCGATCTCAAAGATCTCATGAGTCTTGTAGTCCCTCAGCAGGGTGGGCTGATCTGCTTCGGTAATTACATGGCATTGCACAGTCTTAAAGACACGGCCGGGGAAACATAGCAGTATGGAATAATTTGGCGAGAGGCCGAACGGCAGCACCAACCAGGCTATTATGCATTGTATGATCGCCCCAAATGGTGTGAGCTTCACAATTTGCCAAAAGGCGAGCAAGAGTTGAAATGGCAGCAAGATATGATGCAAAACAGACAAGGGTGCCTTTCCCATCCTTCTTCCAAGAATGAACAACTTATGCTTTTGCTAATCCTGTTCATCCTCTTATTCTTCCTCCCTCTGTTTGTAGAAAGGAAGACCTCTGTTATTTCTAATCCTCCTCATCCTTCTATTCTTCATCCATCCTTGCTCTCCTCTGGTTTTAGGAAGGAAGGCATTTTCTTTTAAGGGCATCTTCAATTTTCTTTCATCTGTCAATCACCCAGTACGAAAAGTCCCTTAAAGAAGAACGCGAAGGCATTTTCTTTTCCAAAAAGAACTAGCAGCTCAATCTGGATTCAGATTTAAAGTTCATAACATATGTTTTTCTTCTCATATTTTCTTTTGATTCGAGTCTTAAAAGATGAAGTCCATATAAAGGAACTGCGTGGGAATATATATCAATAAAGAAACCAGTGGTAATCTAGCACTTAAAGACCACCAAAGATACTCTTCATCATTTGCATGAGAATTATAACCCAAGGCCATCTTTCACCGGTCTACGCAGTAAAAAGAACCATAGCCACTTCCTGTCTAAGCTTTGATTTGTTTCTATTTTATCAGGTTTTTATATTAAATTCTTGGTTTCAGGTTCCTTTTTTATAATTACAACCACAGACAATTTCTGTAAAAGCTGAGAACTATTTTAACTTTACATTTATCAGGTATCTGTTTCAACTTTGTTTTTTCTTCAAATAATCTTTTAATATTTTTATTCTAGTTAACGTTTCTTTGTAAGGTATCCACTCTTCTATAAACAAAATTATAAAATAAATCATGTTGGACTACTTTACCTCTCCAGCAACTGACATGAACCCCATAGAAAAAGGTAGAGTTTGAACATATAACCTTTAGATTACAGTTGAAACTCCATTTCACTACACCATTCAAAACAAGCCATGTTATCTACCTATGATGTGTGTCCAGGCATGATGCAATCATCATCAACAAAGTTAAAGGAACTTTTACTTTGTAGAAAATGGTCATAGACATTTCATAGTATTTGATAGGTTGATAAATTTTCAATAATTCTTTATTTACCTTAAATGGTGTTTGAATAAAAACATTATGTTTTTAGACAAAATAACAACCTACTGAACTTAACATCAAAGGAAGGGATTTAAAAACTAGTTTAGAAATCTACTGAACTTAACACGAAAGGAAGGGATTTAAAAACTAGTTTAGAAGGAGGGAAATCAAGGAAATTATGTAAATTCACTTCAGTGTGAACTGCACAGTAAATAGTTTTGATTCAAAATAGTTGTGCAGTAATTTTTTCATTTTTAACTAAATAATAAATACTTTGTCTTTAACTGAAGCATGCAACCTTTATTCACTATGTGAGGATATAAGAAAGGTCTTCGATAAAGTCTTAAATTATTATCTTGGAGACTTCACAGTGATAATCATGACAATTGCACAAATTTACTCATTTTCTTGTTTTTCTCAAATAAAACCTTTTTACATCGTGGTAAGAGTGAAATCTCTTAAACATGTCAAAATATTTTAATTCGTTATAAAAAAACTATATTCATGATATTTACCCACTTGAACATAGGATCTACTTGCAATAATACATAAATATTTATTACCATAACACATAATATTTATTACCACAGCAAACCAGTACGGTATACACAATCAGAATTTACTCAATTCTTCACTTTTACATAGAGCTTAACTATTTCTCCACTTAACCCACTTTCTCTTCAACTACAAAACTAGTGTTCTTGGACTTCTTCTATAGCATCCCACTTTACCCTAAGCTTGAGATCTTTACACTTTACAAATATTCTTACATGCAGAGCTTGTGCTCCAACCCTCTACTCTTACCTCCTCACTTTTCTTGTGAGCTCTCTTAGCTATGAACCTAACATCTTAACTTACATACACTGCAGCTTAAATACTAAAACTTGAGCCAATTTACTGCTGACAAACTAAATGACTAAATTAGCCCAAGCAATACAAGCAATAACTCATAATTAGTATTTCCAACACTTCCCCTTAATTATGAGTAGTTGGGGGTCATTAAACAAAAAATCATCAAAAATTTCATAGCTAGAATTTTGCTATGTGCATAATAAAATTCAGTGCACAGAAATATTATGTTGTGGGTTCTATCTGGTTCTGCAACAAATCCTTTAACTTTCTGTGAATTCAAACAACTTGGCATGCAACACTTGTAACTGCAACATAGGTTGTTTCTTTGAAGCCCATTACACAATACTTGCACCAAAATAAAAATAAAAAATATAACTAGATGTGCTTTTTCATCCTTTTATAGATGCCAAATCTATACAAGGCTCAAACTTTTATTAATTCAATCACAATGCTACTGCATCCTTCTTGAGATTGTTTTCTTCTATTATGGTAGTATCTTCATCACCTACAGGTGGTTTGTTCTAATTATCAACAATGGTTATTTCATCCTCATTCAAAACTATCTCTGCTTGTGCATACAACATATTTTTTTTATATCTCCAGAGGTTGTTTTGGCATGATTTCACCATCATTCATAAGACTTTGGCATATATTCATCATGCCATTCATTAGTTGCAGCTTTAGTGCTGCAAACCATCATGGTTTTTCTAACTTTGACCCAACCATCATGGATTCACTCTAACTTTGACCCAACCTTCTTTGTTGCCAATGAGCTTCTACTCTCATTTTATCTCATTCTTTTACTTCCTCTCCTTCGAACTTATGGTGCTTCTCACAAAGAATACAAGCAACCGAATTCATATCTTCCTTCTTCTACGATGCCACACTTTAAATTCAACATTTTTCTTTGTCTTCCTTTATTTCATATTCACTTTCTTCTTCTTCAATATTTTCTTGAATCCTTGAGTCTGCTATCAACAGCTTTAGCTGAATGACCTTCATGATAAGGACTCTAACCCAAATATTTTTCCTCCAACACTATAATGTGGTATACTGAAATCCCACAATCTGCCTTCTACTTCACCAATATTGTTTTGTGCAGGGGTCATTCTTTGAACACATTGACTAACAGTAATACCTGATTTCAATTGTTCTTCAACTAGTGCATCTTCTACGCAGATATTTCTTTATACTTATAATATGAAAATTCACCTTCAACAACTTCTTATTTAGCTTCAACAAGCTGCTCACTTGCACATTCAGAAAATTTGACAAAATTAAATAAAATATTATAACAATTTAACAACCATATTGATTCTTTCCATTTTTCTATTCTATGAGAGCATTCTCTATCTCTTCATTCAAATCTTCCTTTGCTTCTGCAACTAGGCAATCAACTATCTCCATCTCTGCTTATGCCGCAAGACTAACATCTTCATCATCATATCTTGGATTTTCAAGTCATTTTTTCAAAAAGTTAAACTCTTCATCAAGAACATCTTTCTTTGTTCCAGCTACTCTATCTGCGACAAAACATACAACATCTTGAGTGTTGTCATCTTGTAATCTTTTTATTATTAATTGTTTCTAAAGTCACCAAATCATCCACCTCTTTGCTTTTAACATCATCGTAGATGCCTTCAATTGTTGCAACTTATGTGCATTCTGCAACAAGCTTATCAAAATCTTCAACATAATTGAAAGCATCAATATTTTCAAAAACTTTACAAACCCATGTCTGACACACAGGTTCAATCTTTTCAACATAGTGCTCTTTATCTTTTTCAGCTTCTGATGTTGCATTAAATATTGCTACTATGGAAGTTTTTACTCCATCATCATGACCATCATTCATTCTTACTGCTTCATGGGCAATTTTACCAATACTAGTTGCTTCATTGACAGCTTCTTCAAAGTTGTCATCAGCAATAGATATTGTTGGAATATCCAAAGAACAGACTGTGGCATTTTAAGTTCTATAATCATCATCCACACATGTCTGCGCAGTGCGGAATTCACCATCATCGTTTTTCACAAACTATGTTTCATTAACAGAGTCTTCACACCCTTCAGATCTATTTGGTTCAGCAGATTCTGTGTCAACATCCTCAAGTTCTATTTTTGTTGTTGTTATACGAGGTATAAAAAACTCATCAGACTCAATTGCAATTTTTGGCTTTCAATCCAAAGCCTCAAAAAGTCCATCTGAAAAATATATAATCTCTCCTTCATCTGCTACTGCAGGTTCTTCGTAAATTTCAGTTGTTACTACAACATTGATTCCGCAATTTTTCACTTCATCTTCTTCTGGCGGATGTATTGTTGGATCTGAGATCCACAGAGAAAATAATACACAGAATTTAATAACAGACATTCAATAATGAACACAAGGTTTACTGTGGTAAAACCCTCGAGAGGGAAACATCCACGGAGCAATGGTATCGGTCTTCCTTATTATTCAATGAATGAAGATTACAACAGCTTACAACTCTCTGACCTTCTCTACGAGAATACAAGAAATATATACATTTCTTTCACAGTTACTATTAACTGAACAAACTACATTAATTCGGTAAGTTAGTTATGCAACCACAGAGAGAACGGTTGTCACCCGTTTCCAACAATCTCCACCTTGACAACAATTTACCTAATACCTTGCTCATTGCTCTATTCATCACCTTTCCTGCAAGCCTAGAGAAGCTAGGCACCACCGTAGCTTCTCTAAAGTAACTGGCTTTGCGAACATGTCTGCACTATTCTCTTTAGTGTGAACCTTTTCAAGAAACACTCCACCTTCATCAACAACATGTCTAACAAAATGGTATTTTACGGGAATATGCTTTGTCTTACTGTGATAAGCTGGATTTTTAGCCAAATGAATAGCACTTTGACTATCACAAAAAACTTTTATAGTGTTCTGAACTTTTCCTAACTCACCCAGCAAACCTTTTAACCAGACTGCCTCTTTGCAAGCATGTGAAGCAGCTATATATTCTGCTTCTGTAGTGGATAAAGCAACAATATTCTGAAGCTTTGACATCCAACTAATAGCTCCACCTGCAAGAGTAAAGACATAACCTGAAGTGGACCTCCTCTTGTCCAAATCACCTGCAAAATCAGAATCAACATAACCACAGACTTCATCACTACAACCATTAAAAGTGATACAATAATTGCTTGTGCCTCTTAGATACTGAAGCACCCATTTCACTGCTGCCCAATGCTCTTTTCCTGGATTTTCCATGTATCTACTGACAACACCAACTGCATGTGAAATATCCGGTCTTGTACTTATCATCGCATACATTAGACTTCCTATTGCATTAGCATATGGTATATGAGACATATACTGCTTTTCTTCATCATTTTTAGGACTCAAACCTGAAGAAAGCTTGAAATGAGAAGCTAAAGGGATATTAACAGGTTTCACCTTATTCATACTGAATCTCTGAAGTATTTTCTCCACATACTTCTTTTGTGATAACCACAGCTTGTCATTTTTCCTGTCTCTATGTATCTGCATGCCCAAGATCTGATTTGCTGCTCCTAGATCCTTCATATCAAATGTCCTAGCCAACTGAGCCTTTAACCTGTT
>LPNX011170787.1:1107428-1133113 GCA_001517045.1 Pseudotsuga menziesii
AACATGTATCATGGGTTGTTGCTCATCTCCAACTTCACACACATTACTATCATCCACTGTTGTATCAACACAGTGGGGTTCACCAACAATCTTACTATCTTCTATTGCTTCTGCAGGCTTATCTGTGAAATGTTAACAGGCTATGACTCAACCATATATCTTCCCCTTACTTCAAACTTTCTCTTCAAACGATTCCCAATATTCTCTAGTCGTTTTTTCTTCAACAATTACATAAGAAATGTTAACATACAGAGGTCGTTGGATGAAGGAAAGAGCTAATGCATATCATCAAGATCAACACATCTATTTTCTATAAATTTTGCAAACCATTATAATGAAGAAACGCCTGCATCTTGGTAGACCAGCATTCATAATATTTACTAGAAAAAGGAGGAGTTCAAAACTAACACTTCTCAAATAAATTATTGACTCTTCAGCTTCAACTGCGACTTCACAAAATATTTATGCATGTTTCTTGTCTTCTTCCATGTTCTCCCTTCTGTAGACTGCTTGAGTCTTTCTTGATGACCCATTCTTTCTTTTTACACAAAAGATATTTTGAGATTTCATAAAGATAGTCTAATACCCGAGGAAACACATAGCTTCGGCCGACTCCCTCCTCATTCTTTCTTTCTTTTTACACAAAAGATTTTTTTTTTTAAATGAGATTTCATAAAATAGTCTAATACCCGAGGAAACACATAGCTTCGGCCGACTCCCTTCTCAGATAACCCATTCTTTCTTTCATTTTACACAAAAGATATTTTCTTAAAATGAGATTTCATAAAGATAGTCTAATACCCGAGGAAACACATAGCTTCGGCCGACTCCCTCCTCTTAATGATTCAAATGACTTGATCTTGGTTGAAACTTATGACTGCTCTTTTAATATTTACAACAATGGAAGAGCCTTTCCTCGACATTGGTGCTCTTCTTTTCCTTACTGATCTTTATCTCTAATGCCTTTCAAAAATACTGTGAGCTTGAGCTCAACAACTTCTCCAGCAACCTCAAGCTTATACTCCTCCTCTTTAACTAGCACTTATACAAGTTTCCCTTCTTCTTAACCATGCTATGATACTTGATAAAGGGAACTGTGTAAATTCACTTGGATGTGAATTGCACAATAAATAGCTTCGACTGAAAAAAATTGTCTGGTAACTTTTTCATTCTTAACTACAGATTAAATGATTTGTATGTGAGGATATAAGAACGGTCTTAGACAAAGTCTTGAATTATCATCGTGGAAGCTTGTGCTCCAACCCTTTATTCTTACCTCCTCACTTTTCTTGTGAGCTTTGTTATCTCTCAACTTGACTAATGCATATATAATGTTTTGTTGTTGTGATCGAAACACCCACCTGTCATAGCCTTGTCGGATCATCGTCTGACTCACCTTGCCAAAACAGTGCGACACTACCAGGGAGCACCTTGAGGGCTTGGCCAACTCAAGGGTGCACCTGCAAACTATGCCTAGACCAGCGGAAGTACTTAACCTAAAGTGTTATTAGTTTACTTATTAACGCCTTCATCGACACACTTAGCCAAATATAAAATGTACACAACATCCACAGAAATAACACAGAACAGATAGGTAGGGTTTCCCAACTAGTGAACCCCATAAAAGCTTCTTTTATTAAAATGACAAAAATTTACATTAGTAGAGTTTTCAAACCAATAGAGCTCCGTGTGCATCCAACAAGCTAACACACAACAAGATTACATAGAATAAATTCCAGACTGCTCCTTGCTTATGGTTGTAGATGCTCAGTAAAGTCTCCTTAGTTTCTTCTTTCCCAACAATTCGTGTCTGCCTTCTTTTCCAAATGAGCACTCTCTTTATAGGCTTCCAACTTGGAGTAAGTGATCCTCAAGTAATGCGACCTTTGTTGGTTCCCACACTACCTTCGTCGACATCTATCTGTGCGCTCACCATTTGTGCACTCTTTGTTTCCTAGCTTGCTTCGTGCTTGCTTCTCATGGAAACCGACACCCCTCCATGAGAGCGCCAGTCATGGGAAGAAGTGTTGTGCGCCTCCTCCCATATGGGTCAATCTCCCACTATGCCAAGCACTCTTTCAAGTCCACATGCTGCATGACCAAGGCTCCCCCTTATTGTAGGCTTCCAACACGGGTGCAAGGTGTGTCTTGGGGATTTCCAAGCTCACACGTTTTGTTTGGCCAAGGAGCGCGCCCACCTTGCTAGTGCATCCTCGGGTGTTCGACGCATTTCAAGTGGGGCGTGCTGGAGCGTTGTAACAACCTTCCCCACCTGATTGGTCACCATCTTGGTGACGCTTCTTCTTCAGTGAGTTCCGTCGAGGTGGGATCCCATGCTCCTCTTGAAACATTTTGATCATCTCCTTTGATTTCCACAAAGTGTTCTTCCATTCCCAACTTTTCTCCTCATCCGAAAATCCCTTCCACTTGAAAAAATACTCCAACTGTGATTCCTTGTCGCGCTTGTTGAACCGGTTCCCCACGATAGCTGCTACCTCGTGATCAGACATGTCAATGATCATAGCAACATGTAGGCATGTTCCGTTTTGACTCATCTTTATTAGCTTGACTTATGCGAAGTTAGCTAACATGGAAGATTGGGTGGTATGCCCGTAGGTGTTCCGGGAGCTTGAGCCTGTAAGAGACCTCGCCCACCCTCTCAAGAATCTCGAACGGACAATCATAATTACTCACCAAAGAGATTACCAAACCCTTCGGGGGAACAAACTGATCGCGTCCAAGTTTGAGGAGGACACTCTCTCTGACTTGGAACTCTTCATCCTTGTGTTTCTTATCTGCCCACTTCTTCATCCATTTGTGTGTGTTCTCCAAGTGTGCCTTATCCAATTTCAACTTTTCTTCCAATTCCTTCATGAACTCCACCACAACTGGATTCAAACCTATCTCACATGTCGCAATGTTCTGCGGTATCAATGGCTTTTGTCCAGTCGCCAACTCGGACGGACTATACCATGTCACTAAGCTCATGTGCATGTTATAACTAAATTGAGCTGCATCCAACAATTATGGCCAGTTCTTTTGTTCCACAAGCAAAAAATTCCTCAAGTATATCTCTAGGCCTGCATTAACCCTCTCCATCTACCCGTTCGTCTCTGGGTGGAAGCCTGAGCTAGTGAGTAACTGCATCCCAACCAACTTGAATAGTGCCGGCCAAAATTTCCCAGTGAACCTGGTGTCCCTGTCAGACACAATGTTTAGTGGCAAACCCCAGTATTTAGCCACGTGTTTGAAGAACAACTTAGCCACATCTGTTGCTTTGGATGTTGAATTCATCGGTACGAACGTGTCATGAACGTGCTCCACATGTGTCAAGAACATGCTCCATTAATGCAACACTACCACATTGTTTTAACTATGAATCTTGTTAGAAAATAGGATCACAGAGCAATCAAAATAAACAATATGCAAATATTAAACACATAAAAACATTACAAGAGAGACACCAGATATTACATGGTTCACCGAAGATGGGTTGCGTCCACACAGAAATTGCCAGTTCTTTATTATTATACTATCCAACAAAATGAAAGGATACAACCTGCAGCACACTCACTGCATTTCTTCCTCTTCACTCTCTCACAGTCTCTCTCACACAATCACATAGATCGTTTTTCACAATTCTACAATATAATACACAACTGTATTACAATGCATTCCTTTTATAAATGGAATACCATGGCTTCCCAAAACCATGGGCCCGTAAATCACCCATTATTAACCAAGTCATGACTCTAAAATTACAACATTTTACAAGGCATTTTTTCCTAAATTTTCGCTACGGAGGCGCTTCCCCTGAACCCACGCTAGGGGGGTCTTCCAAATCAGTCGCTATCCCCCTAGATCCCCCATGAAAACTATAGTGGGGAGGGAATCCCCCCCACACCCCTCGTCATGGTACTGGTATCCAAACACGACTGAAACACGATCTCTGAATCAGGAAGATCAAGCTCCAGAACCAACAAGTCTTCCGACCAATACTATAATCTACAACATCTGATCTAGAAGCTTCAAGCGTCTTAATATCCCATCAAGGTAAGTAAGTCGACGATGATTCAGGTTGGTTATCATTAGTTGAAGAAGTTAGAGAAGTTGGGTTGTCAACTTCAATAGTCATAGTACACCAACTACAAGTTGACATAAGAGTAGAATTCATCAATATGGTTAGAACTCCATAGACAGGTATAATCAATCTAGAAGCTTCAAGAATGTTGAATGGATCATTGTTAAGTAGACCGGAGGAGGAATTCAATAGCTTATAGCCTAAATTCATCTCATCAAATATCACACTTCTGTTGAGGATGATTTGTTGTTTGACAAGATGAAACAATCTATAGGATTTTGACTCATCAAAGTAGCTCATGATGATGTAAGCATGAATTTTGGAATCGAATTTTGTTTTTCAGTTATCACTGATATGCGCCCAAGCAACACATCCAAAGGTTCTGAGGTGTCTGATAGAGGGTTTCCTACCATTCCATTTCTCGATTAGAGTCATGTCAGCAACTGCTCTACTTGGTACAAGGTTCAGGAGATAGTTTGAATAGTAAAAAATTTATACCCAAAACTTCATGAGGATATCTTTGGTCTAGTGTAAGAACCTAGCCATTTATACCAAAGTTCGATTCTTCATTTCTGTAGCTCCATTCTCCTAAGGAGTGTGAGGGACAGATATCTGCCAATAAATACCATTTTCTAAGAGATCTTCTTCAAAATGTCGACTCGCATATTCACTACCATTATCTGATCTCATTGCATTTGATAGGTCTACTGCACTACTTATCAGGCAGTGCTCTAAATGCCTTCAATATTTCAAGACTTGACTCTTATTCTTCAAGAAATATACCCCTGTAAATATAGATAAATCATCAATAAAGGTCAAAATATACTTCACACTTGCTATTGAAGGTTTGTTCATACAACCTAAATCACCATGACAAAGTTATAGTTAGTTTTGTGCACACCATGCTTTCCCTGAATCAAAGGGTTCTTGGTGATTCTTTCCAAGCATACATCCTCTACAACTCTATCAAGTGGAACGATCTTTGGGATACTAGAAACCAAGGTGTGAGTTACCATCATATTCAAATTTTGAAAGTTCATATGTCCAATTCATTCATACCAAATTCGACTCCTATCATTGGAATGAGCAATGAGTGCAATTGATCCATAGGTTGTACTTGCTGCAATCGATAAGGAAGAAACATAGAACTAGTAAAGTCCATCTTTTGGGTCTAAATACCCTGAAGTAATAGTTGTCCCCCTGAGCTTCAGATCCTTTACAATAAAGTGGTCTGACCAAAACTCAATAGTCTTCTTAGTCTTCTTAGTCTTCGTTAGTTGAGCTATGACAACAAATTTGCACTCAAACTAGGCACATAGTAGACATTGGATATTCGATCGTGTTGAAATTCAACATCACTATTTCCACTGACTATGAGAGCATAATCATCAACAACATAAATATTCTCTTCAAGAGATCCATTTAATGAAGAGAACATAGAAGTATCCTTTAGCATATGATGAGTACATCCAGAGTTGACTATCCATTCTGTCCAGAAGATACAAGCATGTAATGCCTGGAAAGTGCTGACAAAGAAGGTATAATTCTTAGGAGGTCGATTGGTCGACTGTCTAGTCGATGAACTATCCTCAAGGTGCTTGACCTTTCCTTATAAATTATTCATCTTCTTTGAACAATTCCTTTCCACGTGTCCCACCTTTGCACAATACCGATAGGTCTTCTTCTTATGGTTCTTCTTTGTCGATGACGACTCTTTGGTATTCCCTTTCATAAGTTGGTCGATACATTCTAGTTGATGATCCCACCAATGATGTTCAAGGTTTGGCTTGACCTTGCTTTTCAAAAAGTAATCTTGGTGCTTTCTACCAAGCTTCCCATCTTCAAGCAACTTTTTTTTGTCCTTAATCAACAAATCATAGAAATTATCAAAGGTAAAATCCTTACCATTTTGCTTGCATGACATCTAATTGGCATGAAAGGAGGAACATAAGACATCATATAGTGTCTTGAAATTCATCAATTTCATCAAAAGGAGCTAAATGAGTTGTCCATCCTTCTTCGGAAAATCCTTGCCACATTCACCCACCAATGACGTTCAAGGTTTGGCTTGACCTTGCTTTTCAAAAAGTAATCTTGGTGCTTTCTACCAAGCTTCCCATCTTCAAGCAACTTTTTTTTGTCCTTAATCAACAAATCATAGAAATTATCAAAGGTAAAATCCTTACCATTTTGCTTGCATGACATCTAATTGGCATGAAAGGAGGAACATAAGACATCATATAGTGTCTTGAAATTAATCAAATTCATCAAAAGCAGCTAAATGAGTTGTCCATATTTCTTTGGAAAATCCTTGCCACATTCACCTAATTTTAGGCGTAGCTCCGTGATACGAGCTAAATAGTCCTTGATTCGATCAAAGGAAAGAGGTTCCAAAGAGTTCAACTTTTTCTCTATCTCCATAAATTTTCCTTCATTTATCTTGTTGAACAAATTCTTCATCTTACTCCAGACAGCATGAGAACAGTCGATCTTACTTGTATGAAAGGTAATCTCCCTTGAGATGTAAGTCGTGATGAGACCCACATCTTCGTCCTTTTTAACATCAATGATAAACTTAACATCGACATCCATTGGATCAACACCAACTATCTTCATGTACTACCACGGTCCTTTGATTTTCAACAAGGTCTCTATCCCTGTTTCCTGGATTTCATAATTATGTCCATTTAGAACAATAGGTTCTATCTTGGAATTCATCTTTCTGATGTAATAGATCTGACCAAGGTTCAAGAATAGGTACCGATCAACAAATCTTCATCTAAGAGTCGATCAACCCTAGATTCGAATCAACATGATCTATAAACAACAGGGTTAGGTCAAATCCAACAACTCTGATACCATGTTGGGGAACCTCTTAACCTTGAAATTTAGAACAAAAAGGAAGATCACAGAAGGGAATAGTATTCCAAGGATAAAGGTGGTCGCTAAATACATCGTTACAACACTTAAGCACAATGCATTATGATTAGAACATCACAATGCATATTGAGCATGTAATACAAATCAAATTTCATTCACATCAGAACCCATAGGGTCGTCCTTTTATAGTCTCCAGATCTAACGAACTCCATGGAAGTGAGGAAGATATCGTCCACAAATAGGGGTCGTTGGTTCTAATAGTTTCCCTAAAATCCGCAACATCCCAAAGAGTAGTTGATTGTTGTAGTCATGTCAACCACGATCTTACTGACCATTCAGTTGTTTGTTCAATTGATTGTTCAATCATTACTCTGACTCGCCTATTCGGGTCTCTAGTTGACGACTTTGCTAGTCGCCTATCATACAATGATTGATTTCCCCTAGAAATTCCAGAGGTGTGATGAACCACCAAGACTTTAGGTTCCAACAATATGGCCAACAACCACCTTTAGGAACCTCAATTGTTCATGCAATGGATTGTATTCTTCTCAATCACGAAGCCATTCCCCAGGAAAATTTGTATATGGATTAGAATCACATGAAACAACATGCATACCAACATTGCTTAGAAAGTTCCTTTAAAGCAGGGGATCAAGTGTTTATTCATATCCATCTATATAACCAGATGTATCTCAAAGATTAAGGTTGTCATAAGTTGGTGCCATAATTTTATGGCCCATATCATATTATCCAACACATTGGATATGTTTCTTACAATTTATCCCTTCCATCACACTCCAATATCCACACAATATTTCATGTTTCTTGTATGAAGAAGGTTATGGGGCATAATTGTTGAGTTCAAAGTACATTACTGGAACTTGATGAAGAAGGATTCATTTGGCTCCAACCGAAAGCAATTTTGGCCACTCGAGAGAGTCGCCTCTGTTAGTGCACTATCCAAGAAGTTCTAATCCATTAGAAGGATATACAACCAAAATATGCTACTTGGGGACCTTCATATGTTTTGCAACAATTTCACCATCTCCAACCTTGAGGACAATGCTTCTTTCAAGGGGGGGTGGGGGGTCCATATTAGGGTCCTACCCTATCTCCTCTACTTTGATGATACCATGAGTACTTTATTTATGTATGAGTTCATGTATTTGAATAAGTCTTATTAGATAGTTACTCAATGTAAAAGGACCCTCTTTATTAATTAAGATCCACCATGTGCTTGGCCTTCTTTAATAGTGGGACCAAAGGTAGCTAGGTTTTTCGTTATTGATGCACTATATATATAGCAAAAGGTTGTGTAAGGTGATCAAGGATTATTATTATATTTGGAACTTAGCTCATAGGAAGTTCCCCCATCGAAGAGGCAAGTGAACGTTTATATCTTTTGGATATAACTAATACAATGGTTCTTTCTCAAGTTTTATTTATTTTTCTCTTGTGTTTTTCATTCATTACTACTATTTTATTGCATTATATTATTTTTCTCCATAATTTTGAGGTTAAGTACATTACATTTTGGTGGTTTCAACATGGGGCACTATTAAAATCCCCATATTAGTTCAAGCCACACCAACTACACATTTTTTCTTATTCTTCAACTTGTTGTACATCAATGCTTATGATATCAGTTGGGGATAGAAAGAAGACCTAGAAAAATTTGGCATAATGGATACCTCCCAATCATGGAAGCTTAGAGAAAGTCTCGATTTCACAAGTTCATGTACATATTCCCGTGTTAAGAAATAAAAAATAATGAAAAAGGTCACATATCACAATTAAAACCTTGTTGGCAATGTTAAAATGCATAAATGCATCTCCATGGAGTAAAATTAAAGGTCATAGATGAGGTGATGACTGGTAGAGTGGAAGAGGAAAAATGTACGAAGGTTAAAGAAGTCCTAAATATCAATCGGGTCATATAAAAATTGTTAATACTAGAAAATTATATTTTAGTAGAGGTTTTTATGGAAGTGACTTTTAAAGTTCTCAATTTGTGAAGTTTGTTGCAAACATGGTTAGTGCATATTTTTGAGGAAACTAGGTTACAATTCTCCATGTACACATAGTCCCATTACTGCGCTTAATATAAAGGTTCTTTGATGCTCCATGATTTGTGCACACTAGAGAGACAACAACCCAAAAATATATTAATGTCACACTTTAGTCTTGGTGCACCAATGCTCACCATTGGTATGGGCAAAAAATTAATGCTCCATGAACAATACATATGGAAACAACCAAAAGGACATCTCTGCTTCACTTTGGTCTTGGTGCACTAGTATATCCTCACAAGTTGCATAAAACAAAATCAATAGAAAAATGGATCCCATATGAAATGGGTGTCAATAATATATTGAGTCAAAAGTGACTCAATCTAGTTGATCCAAAATAAAGTTGTCCCAATGATAGACACATCTCTATATTGAGTCAAAAGTGACTCAATCTAGTTGATCCAAATTAAAGTTGTCCCAATGATAGACACATCTCTATGGCAACAAATTCTCTACATGTTGTAGAGCATTAAATGCGACGGCGGTCGCACTGTCTACCGTTGGATCTTACTTTGGAAAGGATCCGACGGCGNGTCGCATTTAATGCTCTACAGCATGTAGAGTATTTTTCGCCCATCTCTATAGATAAAAAAATTGAAAAAGTTGTTAGGAATCTGTAAGGAAGTACCATGTAATACACATTACACGAAAAAAATAATAACAATGACAAAATCACCAAGGCTCGTAACCCCTCAACTTCATTATCAATCATTAAGTATTGATATGATCATGAGAGTATTTATATGATCATGAGAGTTGTTGTAACATCATCACTCAACATATAATAAATAATTTTATATATGAAATAATGTGGTGAAGATGTCATGTTAAAATGCTTGAATGACTTGGGAAACTTCAATTTAGAGGAACTTTGAGCAAGGTAATAAAAGGGGATTTATTGAATAAGGAAAAAAACAAAATATCCAATTTCCCCGTGCATGAAACATTAGCATAGACATTATTAACACCTAGGTTTTTCACCACTTGATAGATAATGTTATATTATAAAAACATCCACGTTTGCTCTAGATGATGCATAAAACATGTCCCCTCAACCTTTCTCTCAAATTGTAAAGCTCGCATACATTTCCCAAGGCATTGTACGCTATACACTACCACATCACTAGCAAGTGCATTGGGATCATTTATTAGGACCAAACTTTTTTCCTTGAAAAATGTGCAAGCACAACCATAAATTGTAATAAAAACATGATTTGTTGAATGTGAATAATGCCTAAAAATGGATGAGCCACTTCTCTATTAATGAGCTTGTTTTGACCACCTTCATTATGATGTGTAGAATGTTATTTTAAGACCCTATTTTTGGCTATATAAATGCATCTAACTCACCCAAATTCTATTTCTTCAATTGTTCATCGCATAGTAATTCTCTCAAATGTCATCACTCCTTTAGTGACCACCCTTAACTTTCCTCCATAGCTCCGTAGACCCTTTATAAGGATTGGGGAGCAAAATATATGATGCTTCTTCCATTGAGAGCTTATACTAAAATGTTGTTGGATTGAAGAAAGATTGATTGAGAAAGGACCTCGAAGAAGAAGAAATTCAATGTTTCTACATTATGCATAAGTGTATGCTTTGTAATTGTTATCAGAATGAACTTTCCCCAAAATTCATCATGATTTATTTGACATTAATGGTTTGTGCATACTCTATATTGGACTTCCTCAAAATGTCCATCATTAAACAATGATGATTTGTGGACATATCATAGGGTGATCTCAACATTATAAAGTTCACCATTCAACATCGAAAATTTGTGAGTGTTATCATACTTGGAAAATGGTCACAAGAATTTGTTAATTAGGAATTGGACAAGAGTTTTGTGTAGGTAATTCCAAAGTATGCATTCATAACTCAAGATTACATATATTCCTCCTAGTACAGGGTTTCACAAGCTTACATGTCGATATTTTTTTAGTTCAATTCCCCATGCTTGAATGTGACATGTAATATTTAATGCATGCATGTGAAGATGAAAGCCCTAGATAATACTTT
Source organism: Pseudotsuga menziesii (assembly GCA_001517045.1). Taxonomy (NCBI): domain Eukaryota; kingdom Viridiplantae; phylum Streptophyta; class Pinopsida; order Pinales; family Pinaceae; genus Pseudotsuga; species Pseudotsuga menziesii. Next base: position 1,118,478 of record LPNX011170787.1, read on the forward strand.
CAATTTTCCAAGGATTTCTTATGGGTAACTTTATATTTTTTGAAAGTCTATATTTTCATAAATTGATCACATTTTTGGATACCCTTTTACTGAGTGTTAAATACACAACATCATGAGTCATTCTCCAAGCCAATCTTGTGTGCATCTAGGATTGGCCCTCATGTGTTGAGGTAGGGAACTTAAGTTGGACTCAGGAACTTGGAGTAGAATTCTTGGGTTGGACTCAAGAATGACTAAGCATTCCGTGTAAAAGGTTATTCCTCATATGTTGAGGTGAATGCTTTGATTTGTCGAAGTGATGATGTTGTAAAGTCTTGTTGGACAAGGCTCCAGACTTTAGTATGTCAAGTCAAATTCTCATGTGGAACTCTAGTTATAGTAGGTACCCATGACGTGGACTTCCCGTATAGAGGTAAATGGTTTGCATGTTGATCCACTAATGGTGTGTGGTGTATTACTAACCATGATCACATATTTCTATTAAGTCTCCTTTAGAGACTGACCACCTCTAGAGTGAATTACTTTACCATATGATCATTTGGTCAAAGAGTAACATAATATGATCACAACATCTGACAAATATTCTGAGAATAAACCGATATGATAGATAATTAAAGTTAGCACATACTTACCATGCAGTAAAGATAAGAGATAAAGATAAATGCATAGAGAACAAAGAGAATTCGAAATGGCTCATGAGAAGACTTCAGTTGACTAAGTGAAATCGAATTGCTAAAGCTTTAGTTAAAGTAAAAATGTATGCCTTAGTTAAAGTAACAATGTATGCCTCAGTTAAAGCTTCAGTTAAAGTAACAATGCATGCCTCAGTTAAATATTGTTAAGCTTCATTTAAAGCAACAACGTATGTATCAGTTAATTAAAGGAGAACTCACACTGGTCACTTCAGTAAATCAATCAACATGATTTTAGTTAAGGTTAGTTAACTAAAGTGTTAATAAAAGGGATTAGTTAACTAAAGTGTTTTGCATTATGACACTTTTGTTAAACTAAAAGACGACACTTAGTTAAAAGATGACACTTAAGTTATGACACTTGAGTTACACCTATTGCATGATGACACTTAAGTTAGCTTGTTAACTAAGTGATCCTACATCCAATTAAGAGGCAAGTTCACTCTAAAGACAGTTGAGCATGATTTATTGTCAAAGAAGAAAGGCATATCACATTGATTATGTAGGATTGAAGAAACCAAAGTGCACAAAAATTATTCAAGAAGGAAATTCACTATAGTTTGCATGGGAGGTTAATTCCCCATGCTATGATTCTATATTCCTTGTATGGCACTAGCTTGACATGTTTTTATTGAATTGAACTCGTTGGAAAATTAATTTAGTTGATCTCTATACTCTATTGATCTGTATCTACACCTAAGGTGTTTTGTTCTCTCTCTCTTCTTGCACTCGAGGTGCCTAAAGAAATCTACTATTGTAAAATACATTCTATGCTCTCTATCATAATTATGCTCTGAACATCCACTAGTTTTTTTCACACTCATTGTTTTGATGGTTTTCCCCATGGTACAGCATGTGTTATCATTGAATGTGTTTGATGTGATTGAATGGTTCAATGATTTCAAGAATTCGGTATTTATGCACTTAAAGAATTAAAGATCAAAGCTCAACATATTTGCACCAAAACATTCAACACTAAGAAGGGCATGAATGTTGGTTTTATTGATGATGGGAGAAAATGTCGTATTCTTTTTCATCTTTTTGTGTTTTCAACTTGGTCGTACCTTTTTTGGATAACATTTATGGTGGACCTCATGGGCGCCAATTTTGGTGGAAATTAGAGAGCACAAGATTTTATGCTTTTAGCTTATTCTAAAACTAGTAGGTGCCCAAGGTCCTCCTTCTGGAAGTCATGGTGGGTTTCTTTTTTATTTCATGTTTTAGAAAATTCTAATCACTTTGGTATTTTTTGATGTAGTGTATTTTTAGCAGTGGATATGTGCACCCGAATCCAACTCTACTTGTGAAATTTCATGGTCTTATTCTCCGTGTGGATCTATATGGGGTGCACCTCAGTTGTGGACATGTGTCATCTTTATAGATCCCATGCAGGTGTTTGGCCTCACTAGAGAGGACTCATGGAGGTTGAGTGGCTTGTTAACATGTGGCATTCATCCTTGGCTAGTGTGCCCCACGTTGAGATGGAACCTTTAACTTACATTATTTTCCAAAGTAGGCTTCTCCATGTTGACTTGCACACCTCAAGAGCTTCTATGCTAGAAAGATTGCCTTAATTAAGTTTTCTCTCGAAGAAACGATTTTATATGTTTTGAAAAGGGACTTTATCAAGTCTCCACTTGTATTCTTCACTTGGATATTCCCTTTTAGCATGATTTTCCCCTTTTTGTTTGATCTTTTCTAACTGGAGTGCATTTCTTAAGAACGATTCTAAGGCTCTCTTGTGTTTTTTCTTTTCCATGGTGGGTTAGCAAAGTGGTGCACCCTCCTTGAGATCATTTCGTTGACTTCTCCACCATATAGACATGTTGTTCCTAGCAAGTTTTGGTGCATTTGCACATGCGACAACATGCCATGATTTTCTTCTTTTCTATCTTCTATCAAAGTGGGCATGCATGCAATTTATGTTTAGTAGGAAAAGCACACCCCCACTTGAGGTAGATTTCAATGGATTTTTAGTGTATGAGAGGGACACTTTATTTCATTTTTAGGATGCTTAATAAAGAAAATCACACCTTTATTCTTTAATATCCTTTATCTCATTTTTTTAATATGTTGGGTATGAATCAAGAAAGGCACACCATTAGTGCTTTGTGTCTTTCTATCTTCTTGGTTACATTATTCCATTAAGAGATCTAGTTCTTGAGAGTAGGTGCTTGAGACCATTGTATTGGATGAATATTTCTTACCATTTTGGAGTGGAAAAATTAGATTAAAGTATTTTTTTGCTTGTTGTTGTACTCCTATGTACTTGAAACTTATGCACATTTCACATGCTCTAAGTAATAAAGTTCAAATAATCATCCTTTTGTGACCAATTAATGGCTTCTAGTGCTCAGTAAGAATTTATTTTTCTTTCCCAATAATTGTATTCGCTCTTATTTCAGTATGCTTTCAAGTTTGAGAAGGTTCATATAATTTTATTTTTCATTTTTCATTTTATTTTACTTTCTTTCTATTCACTTCATTAATTCTATATAAAGGATCAACCTATTTTATTAAAGAAAAAAATATATAAAGGAAAACTTAATGAATATCTTTGCAACCAATAAGTAAATTAGTTAAGAAGTGAAGGGGCTTCTTGTTATCATATGTCAAAAGTTGATTGTGACTATTTACTTATCTTTTCTCCACTAATTTAACTTGATGACTTGCAAATTTTTGTTGCATAAATAAGGATAAGCAATCATGATTTAGTGTTTGGTATATAATAATAAATTACATGTTGTCCTGGCAATTTCCCTTGTTGACTTTACTTATTTTTAATTAAATTTGATTGGACAACAACTAACAAATCTAAATTTAAGGTTAATAAACCTCATACATTTCATGGAAAAACATTAGATTACTTAGAGAAGCCCCCTCATGGTTGGTGAAACATCAACCAGAAAGGAGAAAGCACTTTAGCTGTTTAGCTATTTGGAGACAAGTTCTACTTTAGGTTGTGCGCTTGACATGTGTGTGAGATCCAAGAGACCATCACAGATTTAATAACCTCCTCCTTTCACTCCACCAACTCAACATTCAACCTTTAAGATCTTAATTATTTACTAGGATGTAAGGGGCTTAAATATGTAGAGGCGATCCTCAAGTCTAAATCACATGCCAAAATTTCATTCCAATTATCCTTTTCGTTTGGGAGATGATTTTCTAGTAACATGATTTGACTATTTTTGATTGGAGACCGTGTTTGTGAGCTAATCCACTATTTAATTAGTTAACTTCTTAACTTGTTCAAATATGCACAATTTGAAACAACTTATGACTTATGTAATCCAAGAACATTAGATAAACATTTCCCATGAAGAATTTTACATTTTTATTTTTGTTATTCAGGTGACTTAGTCAACTTTGCAAATGATTTTCTTGAACCTCACAATAAGGATTTAGTGATGCATATAACTAGGATTTCACTGTTGCTTAATTGTTTGCCTTTCTCCAACGTAGTTTGTGAAACTACGATATTTCTCCCTTGGGGATAGATATGTCTAGATTGCCCTTGAAGGCATCATCAATTTACCCTTTCAAGGGGAACTCAACCTACCAACAATTATTCTTCTTACCTAAATTCTATCCTTTAATGATTATATCTTATAGTTTTCCTAACAAATTTTAAAAAAGTATATTCGAATGATCAATTTCTTGATACACACAACTTTTGAAAGTTGAATTATCAATATATAGATCGTGGAGCCAACAAGACTGGTTCCACTCCAAAACAATCGAATTTGGGAGACTCCAATTGAATTAAATTTTAACACAAATGCGACCATGCGTAACAATGTCGTATTGGACCTACTAGGTGTTAGCCCTCAAATATCTCCCTAGATCATTGTTGATTAGTTCCAACGTTGATAAAACCCACATAAAGACACGTAGATTCAACATGTGCACCCATATATGGTTGTTGGCTTATACTTTGGAAACTGGGGTTTAAGGCAAAAGACAACTTGGCCCATAAACCATGATCCCTCTTCCAAGGCATTTTTATGCTCATCAAGATGATTGAAATTCATCATTAAAAGAAAACTTGGAACATAATAGAGCTACAAATATGTTGTTTAGATGGATATAATCCACTTAGGAGTAAATGTTGATGACCAACATTCATTAAATTTGTAGATTAAGGCACAACAATGGTCATTGGAAAGGATTGTGCTATATATGTGGCATAAATAATTGAAAAACTGAAGTGTCGTTTAATTTCTTTGCAATGAAGTCTCCTTGGGAGGAGACCAAAAGGAAAGGGATATGCTTTTAAATAACTTCCTTAAAAGATTAGGGTCTGAAACAAGAAAGCATACTTTGACTAAAAAAACCTCTACAAAGATGCAACTCCAACTACACTATGAAGTCCTTGTTAATGCCATAACTACACTTCAATGCCATACCTTCGTGGTTAGCAATCATCAACTAATTGCTCCATAAGAATGTAAAATAATGCAACTCCTTAGATTTTAATATATAAACCTAATAATGAGGGGGATTTCTATTATGGTTAAAAGAACTTCAAAGCTAAGGAACTTGTTACGATTATTGCATCGAAGAGGTGCATTCTACAACCCAGTAGGGGAGAGATGTGTAACTCCTTCCGTGCTCATCCTAGAGTTGACACGTGTCCTTTATAAAAAATAATAAATTGTTATTAGAAATAACATGTCGGTTTAAATTAAATTTAAATTATTTAGAATTGTATATATTTGAACGAAAGAGATGCATTCTACAACCCAGTGAGAGAGAGACGTGTAACTCCTTTCGTGCTCATCCTAGAGTTGACATGTGTCATTTATAAAAAATAATAAAATGTTATGAAAAATAACATATCGATTTAAATTAAATTTAAATTATTTAAAACTATATGTATATAAAATAACATAAATTAAATAAACTAAAATCATAAACATTGAATTACACATTTTCTTGGTTTGCATTTTGAAAGATAGACTACAGAATTTAAGGTAACTTTTGTTACGATCCTTATGTAGTACATTTATCTGGGTGCTACAGAATTTATGGTAACTTTTGTTACGATCCTTATGTAGTACATTTACTTCGAGTACAAATTTAAGGGGACTTTTGTTACGATCCTTATGTAGTACATGTACTTCGAGTATCTTGAAGTTTCTTAACAAGTTTGTGGTGACCTGACTTCATCGTTCATCATGGCCACCAAAAAGTTTCACTTGACACGGGGCCAATTGACACCTAAGCTATCTATTGTATTCATGATTTGTCACCTATGTCGACATCTTTTTGTATTTAGCTCAATAAATTGCTTTCTCCATGTCACTAAGCACCACACTGGTTTCTATAAAACACATGCAAAAGACAAATTTCATCGACTGTCAAAAACCAGGCTTTAATAGTGGTCTCTTGGGTATCGAGATGGCTTTGCTGCAGCGCCCAATTTCGGTTACGCGGTTTCCATTGGCTACAATTACAAGTTTCAGTTCTCACCCAAAACATATTTATTTACAAGTAAGTAATTCCTACCTATTCTCATTCGAAACTCCTCTGCCAATCCACATTGGTTCATTTCTTCACTTCTGTACCGCATTCCAAAACGAATTAGCTTATATTTCGATTAGTGTTTTTTTTATAATTAGACTTTCGTTTTGGTTTTTCCTAGATTAAAAAAAATAATTATAGTCATTATAGATGGAGCATTACATAGTTCAGGGTTAGCTAAACTTGATGTCACCAATGCTACTGGTCATTGGACCAGTTCTGTGTCAAGTTTCAACACGTGTCTGGTTTGAATCCCCAGTCACACTACTCTACATTAACAAATTCATTAGGGATGCCATCCACTATTGTAAAAAGGGAGAATACATTACAAACATTCATATAAATCTGGCTTTTTAACATTGCCTTTAAGTTTAAGTTTAAACAATGGTTTCATTTTATTTCGATTTATGCAATCAATGAGCTATCACTAGCGGAATTCTACAGGGTAGATAGGAATGTATTGTCAAGTTTTCATGGCAGTTTAAATGTAGACTTTAATCCCTTAACTCCAATAGTGGATATATGGAAATCATATTTTCAGTCCTCCAATTTTTTTGGATTGAAATGCTCCCTATCAACATCTGCAAGAAGCATATTCAATGCGAGATTATTGATTATTGGTAAACTTGGACAGTTACAAAGAAGCCATAAATAAACTGTGATTATTTAAGTGTGATACATAGAGCCTTAATAGTTAATGAATGACTAAAACTTTGTCAACATGGGTTTGCCTATGGATGAAAGTTAGATGTTGTTGGTGCTCTGCCAAGGTTTAATACCAAGAAGTGACATATTTTCCCCTCATGGCCAGCATGCCCTTCCGAGAGGGTTGTTTTTTGTGGATGGAACCAAGTGCATGTCTTGGGTGACTTTCACAAATTAGATTCCCCAGTCATTGGAAGGGGTACTTTCGTAGCTTGTAGCCAGTTGGAGCAGGTCTTGAAGGCATACTTTTGGTTGAAGTATAGTGGTGAGCGAGGTCTGCCTCTGGTTCCTTGGACTGTGCCCAAAGATGAGGGGGTCTTGGTTTCATTGATGTCGCTTCACATGGCAGTATTTTGGCAGCTAAGTGGGTGGGTGGTGTCGTGTTTGGAAGGTTCAACGCTTTGGTAGGTTTTGTTTTGGCACCGGCTGATGTCAATGCAACATCTTGGCAAAGTTTGGGGTACTTCGATATGTATGTTATGAACATAAATAACATTATTATTAATAAAAATAAATAATAATAAAAATATAAATAATTGATTAGAGTCAAAGGACGTGTCTCTATATTTAAAAGACACGATGGGCTTATATATAAATTCCATCTATTGTAATCATTGATCATATTCATATTACTAATTTATATATTTTTATCCAATTATGGATTACTTTTACTATTCTTACGGATAGTAGTTTGTGTGTGTGAACGGGGCTGGTTCTTATGTATTACTTTTACTTTTACTATGCAACCAAGCTCAACCCGATTTCTTCAAAATGGTAACCTGCACAACTAAACAACCTTGCGCAAAACATGATCAAATCTGGTACTCCCCGTAGTTAGAGATTAAAACATAAATGGAAGAAATGAGAACTGAAGACTTAGAGGCTAGACTTGATGGTAATGCTAGAGTTAGTGGAAATGTTGGAGAAGAAAATGAAGAGTCAGAGGCTGAACCAAATATTAAAGAAGAGTACAATAACTAGAGGAATGACCTTGGGCCTTGTTACGCTCCAGGTTCTCTGCAATGCATCCTACCAGACGTGCCAAAAAGGGGGGCCTTTTTTGCCATTGTAAAAGGCCAATTTAGAACTTATTTATATAAAAATGTTGGTCTAGCAAGGTTCATGAGCCTTTGTCTGGTCATGGTGGGTCTTCTTGGTTCTCATTTCAAGGAGTGTTGTTCTCGTGGCTTTGCTAAATATCCCTTGATGGGTGGAGGTCCCTCATAATGTTGGGCATTTATGCCTTGGGTGGGTGTTTCGATGCACTATGGGATGAATCCATTTGGACACATGGCTTTGGGTTCCTGGCCACACTTATGTTTTATGCTTTATAAAGGTGATTGTGCTTGTAAGGGTTGTCATACTTGCATTAGCGCACCTCATGGATACCTCTTTTGACCTATTTTTGTTGTATCATTCCTCCCTCTTGGTCATCTTGGTCTTGAAGAGGAAATCATCTACCTTCCAAGCAAGTTAAAAGAGGTCATAGAGGGTGTTGAGGACAAGAGACACTTGTTGGGGTTAGATGGGGCATGACGTCCTCCTTCCAAGCTCCACTCATTGTCAAGTTGAAGCATTTCATCTTATTGTATCATTATTTTATGGTTTATGATGTTTAGTTTTTGGATTGTTGGTGACAAACCCTAAAAAATCATTAAAAGTAATTTTAAAGACAAATTCGATAGGTTGGCTTAAAAGAGGTCTAAGTTAGCATTTTCAAGTATAAATACGACAACTCATTTGTAATGAGGATCACGTTAAAAAGTGGAAACAAGGAAGGTCTTCTATCATTTGCACGTGTCCTTGCTTGATAGAAGACATAAAACAGGGAGCCAAATTGATCATTGCATTTATCTAAAGTTTAAACTTGGGAAAAGTGCATTATGTGATCTAATTTTAATTTGACTTAATGGAGTCACTTTTATAAATTTCAAGTGAAAAATAATTTAAGTGATGGCTAATCTAATCTTGGCCATTGATCTCACCGGAGGATCTTATCCATTGATCCATAGTGAGAGTTAGGGCTTTTGCTTGGCCAATGAGTTAAAAGGATATTGATTTGGAGAGGACACACACACACAGTCGCTTTGGCACACACATTGTCAGAGAGAGATTTCTTGCTCATAGCTTTTAGCCAGAGAGTGAGAAAGAAAGTTTGCAGGAGAATTTTGCAGAGAGTAAGACTGAAGAACATTTTTCGGAGATCAACAGGGAAACACAGACAAATCATAGAGGCCGTGACAGTGATGTAGGGAGGCCGTACACAGTGACGTAGATGCCATGACACAAGTAGTTGTACGCATGACGTCAGTATCCGTACGCGACTGTACGAGTGGCGTTAACATCCGTATAGTGATGCAGAGGCTGTATGGGTGACGCAGAGATCGTACAGGGTGATGCAGAGGCCGTACAGGGTGACACAGGGTCTTACGATTTTGTTGGGGTTTTCTCTGTGAGTTTCGGTTGTGCGGTATTGCCAGGTTGGGTAAAATCGATTTATGGATTGTATTGTTCTATATCTTGCTAATAAAAATACCTTCTCAGATTGCTGCACCGGTTTTCCAATCTTGGGTTTTTCTGAGGGTTTTCATACCCGAAAATATTGGTGTCGCTATTGATGTGATCACTGTTCTATTTTTCTCAGTATTTATTTTTCGCTGCAATGTTTGTGAAGAAATTCATTTGTGGTAGCCAGTAATAATATATATAGATCGCGGGCAGATCTATTGAAGACACAAACCTAGGGTTTCAGATCTAGGGTTAGACAGGTACACTTCATTATAGTCGTACAATTGAGAGTCGAGGATAGACTCTAGGGGGCTCATAACGTTCCTACATGGAAAGAGAGGATCATGAGAATCCTGGATGCTAGTGATGCAGAGAAGCACATTGAATCCAAGGTTGCGCCCACAGATCTGACAGAGTTGGATAGATGGAAGAAGGTGGATTCTAGGGCCATGTTGATTATCTTGGATGGGGTGAAGGATCACATAGTCTCTCACCCTTTTGGGAAGAAGACTGCATTAGACATGCAGACGGCTCTAGAAAGCCTTTACTAGAGTAAGAACGAGAACTGAAAGATGGTGCTACAGGAGAGACTATGGAGCACCAAGATGGCTAAGGGTGAAGGAGTGGTGCCTTATCTCACAAGGCTCACACAAATCAGTAATGAACTTGGAGCAGTGGGCTCTAAGACTGAAGATGAGGAGCTAGTTCAGATAGCCCTGAATGGATTTTCTAAGCCATGGGACGTATTTGTCAAAGGCGTAGCGGCTAGGGAGAAGCTCCTTGATTGGCAAAGATTGTGGGATGACTTTGTGCAGGAAGAGATCCGTATGGGTTAAGGTTCAGGTTCATCCAATAGTTCCCCACAGATCGTAGATGAAGAGGCTCTAGCCCTAGCAAGCAAGGGAAAGGGTAAGGCAAAGAAAAAGAAGGGTGGTAAGAAGAACATTGACATGTCAACGATCAAATGTTTCATTTTCCACAAGCCAGGGCACTTTGCATCCCACTGCCTAGATAGGAAGAAGAAGAACAATACATAGAGGGCAGGTTATGTAGAGGTGGAAGAGTTCAACAAAAGCTTCGACGAGGATTTTTGTTTGATAGCTTGCATGGCAAGCATCACAGGCAACAACGTCTGGTACATTAACAACAGAGCATCTTGTCACATGACATGACAAAAAAGGTTATTCAGAAGCTTGCAGGAGGGTGGAGTAAATCTCCACACTAATTTGGGAGATGATGTGTGGTATCAGACGCAAGGAGTTGGTAATGTTTCGTTTCAGAGGGAGTCTGGCAAACCCCTAAGTTTTGCTGACGTATTATACATTCTGGGGTTGACAAAGAACCTCATATTCGTTTCCACCCTGGAGGACAAGGGTTTTCAGGTGAAATTCCGAGATAGAAAAGTGTATATCAGGCCAAAGGGGTTAGATAGGAGTTTGGATTGGGTGATTGGGGTTCGGAGTAGGAAGGTGTACAGACTACACTTTGAGTCTTCAAAGGCTCTGGTCAGCAGCAACAACAGTCAGAGTGAGTTGTGGCATAGGAGGATGGCACACATACACCATGGAGCACTGAGGCATTTGAGACAGGCAGTTACTGGAGTTCCTCAGGTACAGGAGGAGAAGCATAAAAACTACAAGGGTTGTGCGTTGGGGAAGAACATCAGGCGACCTTTCCCACAAAGTGAGCACAAGGCTAAGGAGACCTTGGACTTGGTGCATTCAGATGTTTGCGGACCCATGAGTGTCCAGTATTTCAGTGGCTACGGTTATTGCGTCACATTCATTGATGACTATTCTAGGAAAACCTGTATCTAATTCCTGAAGGCCAAGTCAGAGGTCTTCGAGTGGTTTCAGGAGTTCAAGACTCATGTAAAACCAGACAGGGAGGAAGATTCAGGCATTAAGGACATACAACGGGGGTGAGTACACCTCCAAGGAGTTCTTGGAGTTTTGTTTGTCGGAGGGGATAAAAAAGGAGCATACAGTTCCTCATACCCCGCAGCAGAATGGGGTTGCGGAGAGGAAGAACAAGACATTGTTAGGAGAAGCCAAGGCCATGCTATTCGATCAGGGATTGCCACTATTCCTATGGGCCGAGGCATACAGGACCGCAGTCTACATTCAGAACAGGTGTCCTCACACAACTTTGGGGAGGAAGACACCCGAGGAGGTCTTCACAAGCACTAGGTCTGATGTGAGTCATCTATGCCTATTTGGGAGTGTCTACTATTGTCACATCCATGCCGACACTAGGAAGAAGCTGGACCCTTCTGGTGAGAAGGGGCTACTAGTTGGTTATAGCGAGACTTCTAAGGCATACAACGTATATATTCTAGCTCGTAAGAGGACAGAGCAGGGATGTCCAGTTTGATGAGGACAGAGCCTTACGAAGATCTATGGACTTACCAGCACAAGACTCAAGAGTCAATTTGGAGGAGAAACAGGTACAGGTATAGGTACAGACACAGGACACAGGTTTTGGTAGTCAAAGGGAGTTAGGTGGACATGATCCTTTAATCATTGACTTAGAGGATGAGTCGCAGCAGGAGGAGGATATCCAGCACCAGCAACAGGTAGACAGTAGGCCACGACCTAAGTGGTACAAGTCCACAGTTTAGGATTCCAGGCAGGTGACTCTTCCACAGAGCTCCATGAGCTGAAGCAAACCACCAGATAGACTTAGCTGTATGGCACTGATGACATAGTTGATTAACTCTGAGCCTTCCAGTTTCGAGGAGGATGCACAACATGATGTGTGGTGTTGTCCGCCGATTGCACACCGTCAGCAGAAATCTTTTGGACTGCTGTTTCCCAAGTGGGAAAGGTGTGGCCTTGGGGGCAAGCAAAGAGCCAGGTGCTGTCACCTGATCCCAACTCCTCCGTTTAGGCTAACTCCTAACGAAGCCAAGGGGGGTCAACTTAGGATTTATTTGCCTAGGTTTTTGGCGGAAAGGTTTGGATTTTTGGCATTCAGTCTTGAGAGGGATAGTATGTTGGAAGACATCCTCCCGATATGCTTTTAATTCATCATAGGTAAAAGCAAACACATCCCTATATTCTTTTACTAAATTGATTAAGTCATTCCTTTCCTTTTTCGAGGTTCCTTTTCCTATTTTTATCATTTTAGGTTCGTTTTCTGACCCAATGTTGACTTCAATATAATCTCCTGGTTTCATCTGATCAATGTTGTTCTTCCTTCTATCCTGTCTGTCAAAGATGTTTTCTAAGGCTACGAAGCCACGTGGCACAGGATTGTCGAACTGGTTGCCTTCTCCCTAATACTCTTTACCCTGCTCCTGCTCATTAGCTTTGAAGTTCGAGAACTCATCTATATTATTTATGAATCTTAAGATTTGTTCATCATCCTTAAAAACTTGCCAATGCTCAACATTATCAGGTACGAATGGTCTAAAATTTATCTCAAGTGGACAGTCACCTTCTAACATTTCTTTTGATGGTTGAAGTGTTGATGCTGAAACTGCTAACTTATCGATTGCACTATTATGATCTCTAGGGATTGCTTCTATGTTTAAGGCATCAAAGAATTCCATGGTGTCCCAAACTGCATTTCTATACTTCTTTAGTCTTTGACACTTACGTGCAAATTGGCCTTTGATTTGTTGAACTATTAAATCTGAATCACCCTTGATGCTTAGCAATTTTATACCCATGTCCTTGGCTAATTCAATACCCAATAGAAGTGCTTCATACTTCGCCACGTTGTTGGTGTCCTCGAAATCTAACCTGAACGAAAAGTTGAAAATCTTACCCTTAGGTGAAGTTATCACAACCCCAGCCCCTTTCCCAGGTCTTGAGTATGCACCGTCAAAATTCATCCTCCATAACTCATCAACTTTTTCATCCTTAATTTCTTCTTGAATAGGGGCCAAAAAGGTGGAGTTAACCTGATAGATTCCATGCTCATTAGAGTTATACACACATTGGTTTAATGGCTTTTGAGGATTTTCAACATGGTACCTTTTCTCTTTCTCAGAATACAATTTAACAAGTGAAAACTCAGATGCTGGCATAGTGGCATAGGTCCAATCCATTTGGATCGATCCTCCTAGAGTGGCACCCCACTTCCTAGAAAGCAACATCCCCCACTTATCCGGTACATCAATAACAAGGATGTCCATGGTAATATGAATGTCTGGATACTTAGCCAACCTAACCGCTTGATTTTCAATCAGCCCTTCGACCTCAACCGGTCTAGAATCCATGGCACATACATTCTGGTAAAGTCTCGTAGTTTTTAAGTTGAGCTGATGCATGACCTTTTTAGTCATGATGCTGGAACTATATCCTGAATCTAACATACAATTATGTAGAAGAAGTGTTGGCTGCGATGGGCAGACCCGGGTTTACTATAATCAACCAACAACACCCCTAGCTCACTGGCCCTTTCGGTGACAGACCGCAAAGCGGCCTGAAGTCTCACCCGAAGTGATTCTAATGGGTTGGCCAAGGACTCAAGCGTCTTGGACCAGGTTCTGTGGCGATCCTACTAGTGGCTCGCAGTTTCCCTAGCTACGAGGTCTCTTTCTCTGCGCGTCGCGCGATCTTCTGCTCGCGTCACGCGATCTCCTCGTCTCGCAGCTCTTCTAGCCGCGAGATATTCCTTTATACCGTCGTGCGGTCCTTTTCTACGTCGCGCACTTTCCCTGACTCGCGATATCTCCAACCTTACCGTGTCGCCGTGCACCGTGTGACACGCAACTCCTGCCCAACGCTAAGTCCTTAACCTGCGGTATCGCGCATCGCAGCTCCTCTGCCGATGCGGTATCACCTCCCTGCGATATCCTACCTCCGCGGCTTAGCGCACTTAGCGTTGCTCGTGTCGATGTGCAAGACTTAACATACAAGGCTGTTCAATCCTACGACTAGTGACTGTTTCACGCAAAGCATAAATGAACCACATACAACATGCCAAAGGCTTCGACTTATATTTATCCTTCTATGTTACTGTGAACTGATTAACACCTTCATTCATTAAACTGTAAACAAAGTCCATGAAATGACTGAGAAATGCATAAATAAACATAACACATAAACCAATCACATAACACTTCATTTTAACGTGGTTCACCTCCAGGATGGAAGTTACGTCCACAAAACTGTGTTTTTATTATAGCTCGGGGGAAGGTAAAACACAGTTCTGCTGCACCGCATATGCAGCTCAAGATCTTCTCTCTTAGATCTC
>LPNX011170787.1:1140350-1174826 GCA_001517045.1 Pseudotsuga menziesii
CACAGTGACTTACTCATAAACGCACATCTGCGCGTTGAGACTTCGTAAAGTCTGTTCTGCCAGTTCTCTAGACCAACATCGGAATCCGATGCGCATGAGCTGTCGCATCGCCAACTAATGTTCCCTTCTGCGGTTGGATTGATGTAGTCGTTCTGGTTCGCAGTCATCTGGTAGAGACTGTCCATGTTTTGTGCCTCCTCCTCTGCTCAGAGAGGTTCAATATATCTAGGACCCTGGTGAGGATCCAGCGGCGCGATGACCCGGATCTGCGCATCCTCAAAGGTCATTTGTCTTCTCTTTAGGCTGATGACAGCCTTGCTACCGATCGCCCAATCGATACTTAATAATGCTGGATACGGTCAACTGTCGCCAATGATTTCTATAACCTCGAAGTCCGCAAAACTGCGAACTCCGTCAATGTCAACTGGCACCTACGGCAGTCGACCCAATGGTGATACTCGCTACTGGTTAGCTAATCTCAGGTAGATAGGCGATCTGACTAACTGAGGGCTACCCATCTGTTCCCATGTCTGCTTAGTTAGAACATTCACCTCTGATCCTAGATCTAAGACGACCTCATCCATTTCAAACTCTCCAATCTGTGCTGTGAGCTTCATCTCTCTTCCGGTCCTTGTATGTCCTGTAATATTATGAACAGCGCGGTGTGCACTGCCCGAGAGAGAAGGTTGCTGACACTGATCTATGATGCGTTGTAGCTCGCCGATAGCTTTTTCATTTCTCACGAGTTTCAAGCAACTGTGCAGGAAGGATTGTACGCTTCCTGTCGATTCATCCTCGTTGCATCTCCCCGATGTGGTAGCCTGCGGTATCTGTTCAGGGCTATCGCCACAAGGCGCTTGCTGCGGTACGCCCCTAGACGGCGGTACCTGCGATCCTGATTGCGTAGGTTCATCAAAGGAAGCCTTGGCTTCGTGAAATGTCTGTTTATTCTTCTGCAGGTCGAGTGGTATTGCTTTACTAGGAGCTCTGCGCACCCACTCCCACCCTATGTTCTTTTCTGTCTCCTGCGATGTCCTACTCGTAGAAACACCGCTACGAGTCACAATATTGACTCTTGGTTCTGGCTCTCCCTGCTCAGCAGCAATAAGCTGGATGTTCTGGTGTATTGCTGGCTTAGGGTCTTTGATCTTAGCTATCAAGGTAGGACACTCCTCTATGGTATGATCATAAGATTTGCAGTAGTTACAAGTGGTAGTGGGGCTCTGACAGTCCTTAGCATAGTGTCCTACAACTCCGCAGTTGTAACAAGTAACTGGGCCGCGACCACGGCCAAAACCTTCTCCTCGTGCAAGGCCTCCTCCACGGCCTCGTCCTCTGAATCCTCCTCCACGGCCACCATAAGCCGGATCAGGCTGTGGTCCTGCTACTGGACCCTGTGTTTCTGACTGGACTCTGTATATGTCATGTTTTCTATCTAACATGAGATCATAGGCTCGGCAATCCTGTTCATCATGTCCGATAGACTTGCAGAAGACACAGTATAGGTTCTTAGGTGTCTGTACATACTTCTGAAGCAAAGGGCATTGCTGAGGCTGATGTCCTTGTGTCTTGCATATTTCACACCATGGCCCTTGCGTTCGTGGTAAGGGGTTAGGAGCCCCTGACGCTAAATATTCTGCAAAGACTGGACAGTTGTCTTTGGTATGACCCTGTGCTTTACATCGTAAGCACCATATGTCTTGTATGACCTCTTTCCCTTTCTTAAGTTCGTGTATCTGTAACGTGAGGTTGGCCAACTGGTTCTGTAGAGTTGTCATGCCTGCGCTGGTTTCAGCTAAAGGTGAAGCTTCTAGCTTCATCGCCATCTCCAACGCATCATCCTGCGTCTGGAGTTTCTGTTGCATTAGTGGCAATCTGATGTGAGAGAGTAGCGCTGCAATAAACCATTCCTTATGCTACTCCGGCGCAAACTCAAAGCTTACTTGGTCTATAAGAGCTTTGAATTTCTGGTCAAAGTCCCATATTGACTCTGATGGTAGCTGCTTAATATCCTTGAGCTCTGTTATGCACTGAGACTCAGACTTAGGTTTCTTGAACTCTTTAATCATGGCGTTCTTGACCTGGGCAAGTGTCTTGGGTACTGTGGTATACTTTATGTACCATGTTAAAGCTCGATCTCTGAGTGTGGTGACCAACTGTACAAGTTTAAGGTTATCGTCGTTGATTGTTTTAATGGTCCACATGGCTTCACATAGAAACCAATGTTGTTCCGGGTCCTCTGCTCCTGTACCCTTAAAGGTAGGTAGCTTCATATCATCTCCCATTCTATTTCTCTGCGGTGGGTTCTGATTGACTGGATTACTACCACTCGGCGGTGTAGGTGAAGGTGATGTAGCGGTAGTAGGTACTATCTGTGAGCTACTGGATGGAGTACCTACGGGATTACTCTGAGTCTTGGTCTGTTTCTGTGGGGTATAGGGATGGTAAGGGATACCCCCCTCTGGTTCTTCTGTGGTACTAGGACTCGGTTGTCTAATATTGTCTGAACTATCTCCAAATACAGGAGAGCCGAAAGCTGCTTTATATTTCTTGCCACTACGTGTTCGTCCAATGTCATCAAAATCACTTTCAAACTCTTGTGACATTGCTATCTTTACTTACTCGTATGAAATCATGTCCATTACTCCTTTTTCATGTAGCAACATCTTAATGGACAAGTTTAGAGATTTTAGGTACTTACCACGATATCCTTTGAAGAAGTACCGCTCAGCCTCGCTGAAGCTTTTTCTCTGGTCAACTGCAAATTCTGTAACAAAGCCTCCTAGCACACTCGCAAGTCAGAAGTCCACTGCTCTCGTAATGGGATTGTCGAGGTTCTGCACGGTCTGAATTAGCTCCGGTGTCTAGACAATGTTTCTCTTTTTTTTGAATATGTTCCTATCTGTCAACTTTGATAACCAGTCGTAATGCTCGTTTCCATAGGTTGCAAAAAATATCGCGTGTATATCTGAAGCGATATGCTTTTGTAACCAGTCCTCTGTGCTCAATTTAGGGCTCCGATTTTCTTTCTTGGCAAACTCCCTTAAGTTTGAATCCAGCCACTGGTGAAACTCTTCTCTAGTGGGATGGCAAACTCCCTTAAGTTTGAATCCAGCCACTGGTGAAACTCTTCTCTAGTGGGATGCCAACAGAACATTAGCGCTCAGTTGTTCAAAACCGGCAACGGAACCATTTGTTGGCTGCGATGGGCAGACCCGGGTTTACTATAATCAACCAACAACACCCCTAGCTCACTGGCCCTTTCGGTGACAGACCGCAAAGCGGCCTGAAGTCTCACCCAAAGTGATTCTAATGGGTTGGCCAAGGACTCAAGCGTCTTGGACCAGGTTCTGTGGCGATCCTACTAGTGGCTCGCAGTTTCCTTAGCTACGAGGTCTCTTTCTCTGCACGTCGCGCGATCTTCTGCTCGCGTCGTGCGATCTCCTCGTCTCGCAGCTCTTCTAGCCACGAGATATTCCTTTATACCGTCGTGCGGTCCTTTTCTACGTCGTGCACTTTCCCTGACTCGCGATATCTCCAACCTTACCGCGTCGCCGTGCACTGTGCGACACGCAGCTCCTGCCCAACGCTAAGTCCTTAACCAACGGTATCGCGCATTGCAGCTCCTCTGCCGATGCGGTATCACCTCCCTGTGATATCCTACCTCCGCGGCTTAGCGCACTTAGCGTTGCTCGTGTCGATGTGCAAGACTTAACATACAAGGCTGTTCAATCCTACGACTAGTGACTGTTTCACGCAAAGCATAAATGAACCACATACAACATGCCAAAGGCTTCGACTTATATTTATCCTTCTATGTTACTGTGAACTGATTAACACCTTCATTCATTAAACTGTAAACAAAGTCCATGAAATCACTGAGAAATGCATAAGTAAACATAACACATAAACCAATCACATAACACTTCATTTTAACGTGGTTCACCTCTAGGATGGAAGTTACGTCCACAGAACTGTTTTTTTATTATAGCTCGGGGGAAGGTAAAACACAGTTCTGCTGCACCGCATATGCAGCTCAAGATCTTCTCTCTTAGATCTCTTTTCTTCTCTATATTGCTCTCCTACAACATACTTTTCCCTCTCTGTCGATCCCTGCGGATCGTTACATGCATACTCTATAAGCCAGCTACTGGTTACAGTAAGATTGCTACCGCTAATAACATAACCAGAGCTAGGCTTTTACAACAGTCTAATAGTCTGCAAAACACTACTAACAACTGAATGAACCAACTAACTGACCAACCCTTTTACAATACAAAATATACCCCTTTATAGGCAGCCCGAAGGTCTTGCCATTACAACACTGTGGGCCTGTCCCAACAGTAACCCAAACCCTAACTAGTGACAGTCGGCCATATCTGTACTTGAGGTAGCCGCTTTCCGTCACACCACAGCTCTCTGCAGTCTTCCATGCTTCCCGGCACTGATCATGGGTACTGTGCACCGCTTCTTTTTTCTGTCCTTCGTCTTCAATGCTTCAGCCTCGTTGCTCCTTATCCTCTATGAGGGTCGCTGAGCCCTCCTGTCTTCCGCCGCTGCCTTCAATGCAATGGGTGAGCTCTTTCTTCTCGGCCGCTCAGGTACCGTTGCCTTTCTTGACTTTTCTATCTTAAAAGTCATGGTTTCCGGCTCTGCTCTCCAGCTGGAAACGTGCTACGGCGTCGTAGCTCTGTCTTATCTTCTTTCCGCCAAAACTTATCTCTCCGCTAAACTAGCAGCTTCTTCTGTAGCTGCGGGACCTTGCTCCAACAAGAAGATCACCTATCATCAATGATACATGGAAAGGGGGATCTTCTTTTCTTGGGTCCCTAGTATGTGGAATTATAGGAGGATCTGCATAAACATTGTTTGAGGTTTGTTCTACGGTGTTAGAGAAAGTGACCTTCTTAGGGGTGGAAGGCTTTGGAGGGTTTGAGAGAGGCTTTCAAGGTGTTGAAGGACTTGTATCAGTTGGGGAATCTAAGGTTTTCAAAAGCTTTTCTTTTTGTCCAGGTATTTTACATAATTCTAAAACAGGCACTGGAACTTTAGTATTAACCAACCAATTACCCAAATCAAAGCTTAAATCAGTTGACGTATTAGCATCATTTGGAATTGTTACCTTAGGAGTATTCTGTGTGGAAGTTCCCTCATTTGCTTTCCTTTGATAAGTAACACCTTTGAACTTTTGCATGTTGTTAACCTGCTCTCTTGAAGGTTTTTCACCGAAACACTTAGTCATGTTATCAATCTTTTGACTATGTTGTTTCGCCTCTCTCCAACTTTCTCTGGAAATGTTATGCATGTCACCTACATTGTTTATATACTCAGGCTCGCTTGATGACGCTCTAGGACCACAACCCTCTGGAAAACTATGCTCTTGAACATAGCATGCATAATGACAAGTAGATTCCTCATGAAAGTCTTCACATGCCCTACAAAATGGCGTGTAAGTTTCAACCATGTTAGCAGACTCTAGCTGATGAGGAGGCCTCTATTCATGGTTGAGTGCTTTTCTTTGCCAAATTACTTTTGTAGGGAATGTTCTTGGGACATGTTGTGGTTGTGCTCTTTCCATGTTGATAACTTTGTTCTGTATTTCTTTCATTGGGCTAGATGCTTATCTTCCATTCTCTCAATTTGGGCTAGATGCTTGCCTTCCATTTTTTCAAGTTTCTCCTTCATTTCCATCATTTGTTTGTTATAAAGGTCATCTTCTTTATGCTCATTTGACTTTAAAGGGGTTGAGGACCTTGAATAACCAAGAAGGTTAGACTCACCAGAAGACTGCATATTTCTATCTATCTTGACTGCCAATTCTTGTGCTTGAAGAAGAGTAGTGGGTTCCTTATCCCTGATTTGATATTGCATCTTCCCATTAAGTGCTTCAATGTAATAAACCAAGATAGATGGCGTAGGTGGTTTATAAGTGGCAGGAATGGCATTGGATAGTTCTGTGAATCTTTGGTTGAACTCATCCATAGTCTCATTCTCCTTCTTTATGTTTGTCAAAGAAGCCAGTTGATGCCTAGGTTCCTTCTTTTCACCAAACTTGTTAGTGAAGGCAGTCTTGAAAGATGCGAGTGTAACAAAGGAGTTGTCTGGTAAATTGTTGTACCAGTCACCAACCCTTCCATCCAAAGAAAGAGCAAAGAGTTTCATGTAAACATCGTCATATTGATGTGCAGGATCACTGATAAAGGCATTAACACATTTGGAGAAACTTCTGAGATGCATGGTTGAGGTGATGGCATCAGTGCCCGTGAACATAGGGAGCTTCTCTATAGCTTTGTTTGGAAGACGACGGGGTTGACCTGCTATCTAAGAGAAGTCGAGTTGAGTAAAGTACTCACCCATTATGTCAGAAAAACAATTTTGATTATTATTTTCTTCAAAAAAAGTACGGATGTCTAAAACAGACTCAGATCCAAGATTCTCAAGGATCCTACGAGAAACTAACTTATTCAATCTCCTCCTATAAACCTGTTCGAGATCAGGGATAAAATTGAGTAAGCCTTCAGAGTTTCTTCTAGTTGAATACCTTGGTAAGTTATTTGATAGTGGAGTCGCTAGATGGATTGAAGTATAATTTCAGAGAGTTGATTTGACTAAAAATCTATCAAAAAGGTAGAAAACTAAAAAAAAACTAAGGTTAAAGTCGTCCAGGAACAAAAATATTTAAGATGTTGTCCGCCGAATGCACACCGTCAGCATAAATATTTTGCACTGTTGTTTCCCAAGTGGGAAAGGTGTGGCCTTGGGGGCAAGCAAAGAGCCAGGTGCTGTTACCTGATCCCGGCTCCTCCATTTATGCTAACTTCAAACGAGGCCAAGGGGGGTATGAATTAGTATTGTTGTTAAAAATGTTTTTGGGTGGAAGATGTGAATTAGTATTGTTTAGGAGTTTTTTGAGATACACAATAATCAATTAACCAATCCACATTGCTATTTGCAAAACACGAGATAAATTGAATAAGAAGACTGAAATTAAAGCATCCACAACATGAATAATCTTAGAATAAACAGGATAAATGGTCCAAGTCAAATAATGCGGAATAATTAAAAGACCAGTGCCAAAGTGGAGTCAAAGTGCTGGGGATGCTGAAATCAGAAATACAAGTCTTGAAGATGTGAGTGAGATCGTTTTGCAAATGCTCTTGGTCAATTTTATTGTGTGTTTTTAAGGTGATCCGAAGGGAATTACCAACCGGTACGCAAGGTATTGAAAATCTAACCGGAAAAATATTCTAAGTGGCCTCGTTCGAAGACATGTTGGACCGTCTAGTTTGCAGCGAGGCGTTCAATAACTTTCCAACCACTGCAAACTAGGAGAGCTACCCAGCGCCCCCAGTAAAGATTTTCCCACTTAGAATATTACCGCGTTCAACGCCGGTTCATTGGTTATGGGGTGGTAAATTTTATTATGATTGTATTTGGAGTTATATGTGTGAATTAACTAGTTACAGTGCTTTTGGGTATCCCGAATGGGTAGAGCATACACACTATAGAATAATAAATTCCAATTTTAGGGGATAATGTGAGTTGCAAATTTTCTTAGCACACAAAGATCTCCGACAGAGAGTGCTCTTGATCCACCTTATGGTGAGATACGAGAGTCTTATCTAATCTACAATGCGATTGCGATGCAACAATGCTCTCTGACAAAAAGTGCTCTTGACTTGTCTTATGACAAGTTCAAGAGACTTTAGGTTCTTTTTATGACTTAATTATCAGAGAGCAAGATAAACATGAAAGAGATAGCATGCAAATGATGAGATCAAATCTAACAATTAGTGAAAATAAAGCTAAGTCTAAAAGCAATCTAAGGTAAGCAAAAGATAAACAAAAGCACACAAGACACACTTCCCCCAAATAGGGGAAGTAGGAAAAACGTGGGAGGCTTGACCCCACTAGCCTTTTTTATTAATGAGTTACAATGAAAGGGATTTTAACCCTTGAGAAAGAAAACTTGAAAAATAATGAAGCCTTAATGGCTTTTACAAAGGATGTGATTTAGCTTGTCTTCTTAGTTTTTTGCACTTTGTCTTCAATCTCCTCAAGTCTTTGGACTTGTCTTCTTGATCTACTCTTCGATACCTGCACAAAAGAGACAAACGCTCATGCACACATTATTTTGTTAATAAGACAAACTAATCTAGATGCTCAAAAAGTGAAATTATTGTAAGTGCAAAACTACTCTTTTTAAATGCAAATTTTTAGTCTTTTTTCGAAGTAAAACTAGATGCAAAATTTTACATGCAAAGTAGGAAAGAGGAAGAGGGTAAAGTGGAGCAAAAAGATGGTTGAAATCAATGAGAAAAAGAGGGAAAAAGGGGGAGTGAACAACAGTAAAGAAGGCTGCAAAAAAGTGAAGAAAGAGGCTGAAAATAATGAAGAAGGAGGGCAGCCAACAAAGAGGATAGTTGGCTGCAAAAAAGTGAAAAACGGGGCAGCAAACTAAGCAAAAAGAGGGCTACAAAAATGGGGCAGCCAACAATGAGAAAAGTGGCTGCAAAAATTTGAAGAATAGAGGGCAGTGAAGAGTGAAGAAAGTGGGCTAAAAAGCAAGAGAAAAGAAGATGGGAAAAAGGTAAAACAATGAGGAAGAAAGAGAAGCAATAAAATCATAAATAGATAGAGGGAAGAAGAGGTAGATCTAGAGAGTGGAAAGATTACGAAGCAACGGTGGAGTTTGTAACCAAATAATAATTTAAAATTTGATTATGAAGGATGAGAAAGAGCCCCTTTTAGCCGTGTTTTTTGAGTTGGAATTAAGTGCTTTGTAGACCCTGCATGGTGAAAGTATTAGATTAAAAACTCTTGTATGAAGAAATGGTTGAGCTTCAACCCCTCCTCCTTCGATGATACCTGAAACCTACACTTAAACAACAACAAACAAGATCAAGTGCTAGAATGTAATAATCAAATAAATGCCTGAAAAACAATGGTATAACTGACTACTTCCTGTTCGATTCAGACATTCACTAGATATTGCATAGATAACCAAATTATAACTATAAATGGATATCCTACCGTGCTAGATTGATAGCCCTCCTGAATTAGCAATGATCATATAACTTGCAATAGAAAGAGAGTAGGGTAAAAAAGAGATCACCTCACAAGATGACAATCATGAACACAAAGAACCCATGCATGGACCTCCAAAGTCACTTTATTCCATTAACAAATATCGGTTACAAAATGGGCAGAGTTCTCTTGCAAATTCTCCATATGCAAATGGGAACAAGAGACCCTTATTTATACAAAAACAGAG
The DNA here is from genome assembly GCA_001517045.1 of Pseudotsuga menziesii. Taxonomy (NCBI): domain Eukaryota; kingdom Viridiplantae; phylum Streptophyta; class Pinopsida; order Pinales; family Pinaceae; genus Pseudotsuga; species Pseudotsuga menziesii. Next base: position 1,149,625 of record LPNX011170787.1, read on the forward strand.
AAGCTAAAACCCTAAGTCGGAGTCGGCATCAGAAGAGGCACACTACGGTGATTAACTTGATTGAATGAGCTCGGCATGATGAGATCTGAGTTAAACTGAGCTTGGAAGGTGAGAGTGGGGAGGTGGCCTCCACCTAGGCAAGGTGCCCCCCATTCTCCTCCTTGGAATGCTCACCCACGAATGAGCATCCTCCACCTAAGGTTGACGTGAGCTAGTGAAGAAGGCGCAAAACCTTAACGAGGATGAGGTCTGGAGCTGACTGCTTGCTGAACTGAGAGCTTTGGGTTGGCAGGATTAATGAGGGGGGGTGAGGTGGCTCATCCCTCCTCATTCATGTCACCCAACCAATAAAAAACCAACACTTTCACCCAATTCGTGATTTAGCTGGGAGTGGTCGATTTCCTAATGGAGAGTTTAACTGCTGCACTCCGATACTAATCTGAATATGACTGATGCTGATTGGAATCATCCCAGATGCTCTGTGCTGAGTTAATTAACCCTTTATTAAATCAAATTTGGCCTTTTTTGGAGATATTTTGATTTTCTCCAATTTAATATTTTTTATTATTTTAATTAATATTTCTCATTTTTTGGGTTTTTTGAGAAAATATTAATTACAAGGCCAAATGATAGTCTGAAACTTAGGATAAGTGTGTCTAGGGGTTAAATGAGTGTTTTGGCTTAGAAAACAAGTCTTTATTTGCCAAAAACACCCCCCAGACCACTTAATTATTACAATTTGAAAATTTTCAATTAAACCATAGGAAAAAATGGTTTAATTAATTGAAAATTTTAATTATTTCTCTATAGTCAAACAATAAAAAAATAAAAAAGTTCTACGTGTCCGGGAAATTTTTTCGGACAATGTTTTAATGCATCTCGGGGCCTAGGAAATGACCACATAGAACATACAACTAGTGTCTAGTAGGTTCATATTCAACAATTGGACTCTAATAACCCCCTAAGGCCCAAAATTCAAAATCGGGCATTCCAACTTTGGAGGAAGTGGGAGAAAAACTCATTGATTATACTCAGTTAAAGGTAAAGCATAATCGACAAGGGAAAAAACTCCCTGGAATAACTTAGTTGAAAATTACGTCTTAGGGGACTGAGCCACTCAAAACCCCTACTAGCACACTTTATTACAACAACCCCATGGGGCATGGTCATTTCAGTACAAAAATAAAATTGACTAGCCAAAATTGGCTAGGCACATAATTCTGAACCTCTGATACACTGGATATGAACATGGACCATGTTCATCAAATGGCGGCTCAACGGCAGGTTCAACTATGGTACAAAATAGTTGGTAACATGTGGCAAGAGGCTATGGTTGAGGAGTATGACTCCATTATGAAAAACCAAGTGTGGGAGGTCGTGCCAAGGCCATAAGCAAAATGAGTGGTTGGATCTAGGTGGATCTATAAGGTAAAGCATGCAACAGACGGAAGCATGGATAAGTACAAGGTGCGCTTCATTGCAAAGGGGTATTCACAGAAGGAAGGTATTTACTATGAGGAGACCTTTGCCCCTGTCGCCAGATACTCTTCTATTCTAACTATTCTCTGATTAGCAGTAGAGATGGGTTGGCGCGCTAATCAAAGATGGTTGGCGCGTTCACCAGATGGACGTGAAGAGTGCCTTCCTCAACGGAGTTATAGAGGAGGAGGTATTTATTGAGCAACCCGAGGGGTTCAAGGTGGAGAACATGGAGTTGCATGTATGCAGGTTGCAGATAGCTCTTTATGGGATCAAGCAGGTACCTTGGGCATGGTACTCGAGGATCGACAACTATCTACGGGAGATGGGATTCCAGCAGAGTGAGGCTGACCACAACTTGTACTTCTTGACAGGTGAGGTGCCTCTCATACTGGTTTTGTATGTAGATGATCTTTTTCTTACAGGAGATGAGAGGCTAATCGAGGACTGCAAGTCCAACCTTGCAGTTGAGTTTGAGATAAAAGACCTTGGGTTGATGCATTACTTCCTAGGTTTGGAGGTTTGGCAGAGAGATGGGTGCTTCTTCATTGCTCAGGGGAAGTATGTAGTAGAGATCTTGAAAAGATTCAGGATGGAGGACTGTAGACCCATGACCACGCCTCTAGTTACCAATTGGAGGAAGATTGATGCATTGAGTTTAGAGGAGTTTGATCCTACTATGTATCGCCAGGTTATTAGATTGCTCATGTATCTGGTCAACACACGACTAGACATTAGCTTTGCAGTTAACTCCTTGATTCAGCTCATGGTGGACCCTCGAAGAGTACATTGGACAGCTGCGAAGCATGTGCTTTGCTACATCAGAGGTATAGTGGAGTACGGATTGGTTTATGAGCGGAGTGGGACTGTATAGTTAGCAAGCTTCACAAATGCTGACTGGGCAAGATGTGTAGAAGACCAGAAGAGCACTTCGGGTTGTTGCTTTAGCATTGGGTCAGGGGTTGTCTCTTGCTTCAGCAGGAAGCAGAAGTCAGTTGCATTGAGCTCGACATAAGCTGAGTACATCGCAACCAGTATGGCAGCATGTGAGGGGATGTGGTTGAGAAAGTTGCTTTTAGGATTATTCGAGTGCGAGTTGGAGGCTATGGTGGTTCGCTGTGACAATCAGAGTGGCATCAGGCTATCTGAGAATCCAATGTTCCATGATCAGAGCAAGCACATATACATCCGGTATCATTTCTTGAGAGACTGTGTACAGAAAGGAACCATTCAGTTGGAGTGCGTTCAGATAGATGAGCAGGTGGCAGACATATTCACCAAGGCACTTTGCAGGCACAACTTTGTGAAGTTGGGGTTGCTACCCAATCCCTTCCTCGTTGATAGGCAGTGTTAAAATGTGGCAACAAGGAAGGTCTTCTATCATTTGCATGTGTCCTTGCTTGATAGAAGGCATAAAACAGGAAGCCAAATTGATCATTACCTTTATCCAAAGTTTAAACTTAGGAAAAGTGCATTATGTGATTTAATTTCAATTTGACTGAATGGAGTCACTTTTATAAAGTTCAATTGAAAAATAATTTAAGTGATGGCTAATCTAATCTTGGCCATTGATCTCACCGGAGGATCTCATTCATTGGTCCATAGTGAGAGTTAGGGTTTTCGCTTGGCCATTGAGTTAAAAGGAGATTGATTTGGTGGAGAGGACACACACACAGTCGCTTTGACACACACATTGTCATAGAGAGATTTCTTGCTCAAAGCTTTCAGCCAGAGAGTGATAAAGAAAGTTTGTAGGAGAATTTTGCAAAGAGTAAGACTGAAGAACATTTTTCGGAGATTGACAGGGCAACACAGGAAAATCGCAGAGACTGTGACAGAGACGCACAAAGGGCGTGACGCAGGTAGCCGTACGTGTGATGTCAATAGTCGTACGCGATCGTATAGGTGACGCAGGAGGCTGTACGGATGACGTCAGCATCCGTACAGTGACATAGAGGTTGTACGGGTGACACAGAGGCCGTACAGGGTGATGCAGGCCCGTTTCCCATCTCGGGTTTTTCTGGGGTGTTATGCTGCACCTGTACCCAACGCACCTTTAGGTGTACCCCAGGGAGAGAGGGCTAATTTGTTCGACCAGGAGGGGCATTATCAAGCAATGGTGGTCATGGTTGGGCTTTTTGGTCATTGTTTAGGGGTACTATGGCTTAATGGCACTGTTGACTGCCCTATATTGGGGTTTTTAACCTCAGGGTTGGTGATCGGGGCCCCTAAGGGTTGACCACTGGGTCACATGGCTCCATATCTCGTTTATGTGCTCTGGTGGCCTTTGCTTCAGCTGTGAGACATATGTCTCCTTTCACAGCCACTTAGGACACTCTCTTAGCCCTTCAGTCAGTGGGTTCCTGCTCTCCCTGGCCTTATCTCCTCAGAGGAAGACATCCTCCATGCTAAGCCGTTTTCATGCTTTGAGGAGGGCGTTGAGGGATTTTACATCATTCTAGGGGTTAGATGGGGTATAACGCCCTCCCTCCAGCTCACTCCAGCCTTTCGTTCGGAGTGATTCACTTATTTGAGCGTGTTTTGACACTTGGGGATACAAATACCCCAAGTAGCCCACCTTGAGCCTACCTTAGGCTATATTTTATTATTATTTTGTTTTAATTTTAAGTTGACATTTTATAAATTCAAATGGACTTATTTTAAGGCATGTAGGTCTGGATATTTAAAAAGTGAGTGTGAGATCATATAAATAGATCTCCTCACTTTCATTTGAAAGACAAAACTTATGGGATAATACACTATGCACTTGTTTTAACCCTGTTAGGGTTTCTTTGGATGGATGCACTCCTCTTGAGGAATTTTTCTGGATTAATGCAAGCTTTTTTTTGGTAATTATTTGGTAAAGTTCTTTGCTTGGTGATGCTTTGTTGGATGAACACGAGCTCAAAAAGGTCAGGCTTCTCATCTTTTTGTTTGAATGTTGGTAGATGTGCACGTTCAAGTGTTAGTGGTAGCCCTAGTGTTGCACTTTTTCCTAGGATAGGCCATTACCTTCCATTCTTGTCACCTTAACAATCTGAGACACGTCTTCTTGTGAGGGTGCCCTAGGGTTTCTCCTTAGTTTCTCTAGGCTAGTTGCTTGACCTAGGAACCCTTCCTCACTAGGTTAACCATCCTCCCTAGAAGCCCTAGGTTGGGTAGGGCTTGTGGTAGGGTAGATTTCCTTGGTTTTCACACTCTTTTCATTTTCCCAAACCTAGTCAATAGGGTTAGATAAATTGCATTTTACATGGTAGATTAAGGTAATTTTTGGTTTGCAATTTTATGTCAAAAACCCTAAAAATCATTTTTTTTTTTTTGCATTTTTGGGCCTCCCTAAAATTTCGGCCACCCTCCCTACAAATTTGCCCTAGCCTCTAAATCCCTAAAAACCCTAAGGTAGAATTATAGGGAACCCTAAAAATTCAAAACTTGCAAAAATCTCAAAATTTGCCATAAAAGGCCCTAAAATAGTTCTAATTCTTCCCTAAAATCCCTAACTACATTTTCCTACCCCTAGCATCATTGCACTAGCTCCAAAAAAGCCTCGGGCTTGCCCTTTACAAATCTCTACACCTCACAAGCCCTCTTCTACCTCTCTGTCACCTCTTTACAAGGTGCTAGCAGGCCTTCCCTTCATCCTTTTCCAAACTCTCATCCTCGGTACTCTTTCCCTAAGGCTGATTACAGCCTGGATCCTGTAGGTGACAATCCTCTACCTTGCCTTAGAGTTTCCCTTACAGTGGCAACTCTCCCCCTTTGCTATTGTACGCTCTCCTTGGCCTACACAGTAACATCACAAACAATTAGTTCATATAAAATGCTGGTTCAATTAATACAAGTAAGTGGATTGATCACCCTTTTTACTTTCATGCATAGAGTCTACAATTTTATTCAGAGTTGATGCAACTTGTTTGGTAAATCTTGTAAATTTCTCTTTGAGATTCAAACTAGGGCTAAACGGTATATTCAAAATTTCTACTGATAACCACAAATGAATATCTTTTACAAGTATGCAGTAGAATATAAAGTATTGAGAAATATTTCACAACATCACATCACAATATAGACACTATTATTTTGGGTATGGAAATCCCCAGAAAAAGCCAAGATGAGAAAACCGGCGCAACAGTCAGATATGGATTTTATTATTGAGAAAATATGGAAATTTTACAATCAACTGCTAATCACCCAAACCTAGCGAAATAACACCCAACATAATCACTGGACAACCCCAACACACCCATCACACCCTCTGTGTGACTGTACGGCCAACAGTACGACCTCCCACACGTGGTTGTACGGATCTGTACGGCTGTACGACTGCTGTATGGAATTCCGTACGGTATGTATGACCTCCTCTGCATTTTCTCCCTGTGCGATCTGTACGACTCTCGTCCTGCCTGGAAGCTCGGTGACCCTGTCGGTTAGCTCCTCCGTCTTCTCTGCAAAACCCTCTGTCTGACTTTCTCTCTCTGTCTGTATCCTGTCTGTGTCAGAATACAAGTGTGTATCCTCTCCACCAATTGATCTTTATTTTATAACTCAATGCTAAGCAAAAACCCTAATTTCACTATCATAAAGTCAATTAATAATTAGATCACTTTAATTTATTTTCCAAAGTAAACTTAGGAAAAATAAATTAAATACAATTGGCTTCCAGTTTAATGTCTCTCTAGCATGTAAGGACACATGCAATGCTAGAAGACCTTCCTTGTTGCTGTTATTTAACACTCTCTCTCAACGAGGAAGGGATTTTGTAGCAACCCCAACTTATTCCTGAACTTCACAAAATTGTTTCTGCAAAGTGCCGTGGTGAAAATGTCCACCACCTGCTCATCTGTCTGTATGTACTCTGACCGAATGGTTCCTCTCTGAACACAATCTCTCAAGAAGTGGCACCTGATGTCTATGTGCTCGCTCCAGTCATGGAACACTGGATTTTCAGATAGCCTAATGCCACTTTGATTGTCACAGTGAACTACTGTAGCCTCTAGCTCACACTCGAACAACCCTGAAAGTAACTTCCTCAGCCACATACCCTGACAAGCAGCCATTCTGGTTGCCATGTACTCGGCCTCTGTCAAGCTCAATGCAACTGACTTCTGCTTCCTGCAGAACCAAGAGACAACCCCTGATCCAATACTGGAGCAACAACCTGAAGTGCTCTTTCGGACCTCTACACATCCTGCCTAGTCAACATGCATGAATCGTGCTAACTGTACACTCCCCCGACGCTCATAAACCAATCCATACTCCACTATACCTCTGATGTAGCGAAGTATGTGCTTCATAGCCATCCAATACACTCTCTGAGGGTCCACCATGAACTGACTCAAAGAGTTGACTGCAAAGCTGATGTCTGACCATGTGTTGACCAGATACATAAGTGATCCGATAAGCTGATGATACAAGGTAGGATCAAATCCGTCTGACCCTGATGTATCAATCTTCCTCTAGTTGGAAACTAGAGGTATGGCCATAGGTTTGTAGTCCTCCATCCTGAATCTCTTCAAGATCTCTACTGCATACTTCCCCTGTCTAATGAAGAAGCATCAGTCTCTCTGCTAAACATCCAAGCCCAAAAAGTAATGCATCAAACCAACGTCTTTCATCTCAAACTCTACTGCAAGGTTGGACTTGCAGTCACCAATCAACCTCTCATCTCCTATAAGAAAGAGATCATTTACATATAAGACCAATATGAGAGGCACCTCACCTGTCAAGAAGTATAGGTTGTGGTCAGCCTCACTCCGCTGAAATCTCATCTTCCGTAGATAGCTGTCTATCCTCGAGTACCATGCTCGAGGTGCCTACTTGAGCCCATAAAGAGCTCTATGCAGCTTGCATACATGCGTCTCTCTTTTCTCCACATCAAAATCCTTTGGATGCTCAATATATACTTCCTCCTCTATCACTCCGTTGAGGAAGCAAGTCTTGATGTCCATCTGATGGACTCCCCAACCCATCTTTGTTGCTAAAGAGAGAATGGTTCGACTAGAAGAATACCTGGCTACAGGGGCGAAGGTCTCCTCATAGTCAATACCCTCCTTCTGTGAAAACCCGTTAGCAACGATGTGTGCCTTGTACTTCTCCCTGCTTCCGTCTGTTGCATGCTTTACCTTGTAGATCCATTTGGATCCCACCACCTTTTTATCTTCAGGTCTTGGCACAACCTTCCATACTTGGTTTTTCATGATGGGGTCATACTCCTCAACCATAGCCTCCTGCCGCAAATCATGTTGTGCAGCCTCCTCAAAGCTGTAAGGTTCAGAGTTAATCAACTCTGTCATTAGTTCCATATAACTGAGTCTCACTGGTGGTTTGCTCTATCTCATGGAGTTCTGTGGAGGATCAACCTACCTGGAATCCTGAATTGTGGACCTAAACCACTTAGGCCTTGGCCTAGTGGACGCCTGTTGCAGTTGCTGGATATCCGTTTACTGCTGCAGCTCATCCTCCAATTCAGTGACTGAAGGATCCTGTCCACTTGACTCCTTCTGACTACCAGAACCTGTGCCCTATGTCTGTACATGTACTTGTACCTGTACTTGTACCTCTAGCTCCTCCAACTTGACCCTCGAATCCTGTGTTGGCAAGTCCATAGATCTCCGCAAGGCTCTGTCCTCATTGAACTGGACATCCCTGCTCACAATGATCCTCTTGCGAGTAGGAATGTAAACTCTGTATGCCTTCGAAGTCTTGTTGTATCCAACAAGTAACCCCTTCTCTCCAGAAGGGTCAAGCTTCTTCCTAGTGTCAGAATGAACATGACAATAGCAGACACTTACAAATATGCGAATGTGACTCACATATGATCGAGTGCCTGTGAAGACCTCCTCGGGGTGTCTTCCTCCCCAAAGCTAGAACACTTTGTCTTAGTACTACTGCCACTCTGATTGTCATAGTGAACTACTGCAGCCTTGTTATCACCAACCTTGTAGTTGCCTATATATGATGGATCCAGGATAGATGGTAGAGGGGCAAGCAACTAGGGAGGTGGAACCAAGACTGCTTAAGACTCCCAAATGGATGGTTGTCACGTCAATCAAGTTAGTCTTCGCTTTATGTTATCCAAGTCCAAGACAACAACGGGGGAGACCCGGATCTACTCCCGACAGGAGAGATCAGACCTAGACACCAGAACAGATCAAATGTGGCTTTGAGGTACGTAAGGTGTAAGGTAAATGGAAACCCTAGCTCTAGGGTTTAGGTACTAGCAACCGATGAAGATGACCACTGTCTTGGGAAACATAACTGAGACAGGGTGAGCAAGGACAGAGTTGGGACTGTCTAGTACCAAAGAGATAGACTCAGTGAACGATATGAAAGTATCAGGTTATCTGAGTTATCAAGGAATGGTCAAATTTTCGGGGAAAGAGGTGCAGAAGGGCTAGCGCAATGCTTGGAGATCAGTGCATGTTCAGTCTTGGGTAATGGAGTCAGTATTAGCACAGCGTTTCAGTGAACCCACCTGGGATATGCTTTGATCTATGGACCCAGAAAAGGATTTGGCTCGAAAGATTCAAGTTACAGGGAAATTAGCAGAAGGAGGGCTAGCGCTAGGGTTTGGAGAGGCAGATCTGCAGATCTAGAGCCACCAGGAGACCATCAGCTCAGCATTGGGGTGGAAATGAGATTAGGATGGCTCGATCTACAAACCCAAATCAGAAAATTTAAGGAAAAATCAGATCTTGAAAAGTCAAAATCTGATGAGGGGGGCTAGGAGGCTGAAAGTCAGTTTTTTAGATCTAGGGAAACTTGGCAGGAACTAGCTCAGCGTTGGGGGTGTTCTGGAATGAGGAAGACCTGAACTACTCACCTATGTAATTATTTTCCAGAAAAAGTTAACTCTAGAAAAAGTCAAATTTTCAGTGGGGTGTTGGGGTTTGAGTAGTCAAAAAGTTAGATCTAGGGCAAACCAGTTAGAATTAGGGCAGCGTTGAGGATGATTTAGTGAGGGGGATGCCCGATCTACAAAACCCAGAAATGGTTTGCTCAAAGATCAAGCGGTTCCCCGATTAAATATTTTTTTTGGATTTTATTATTGAGGAGTTTTTTCAGAAAATTGAAGAAAAGAAGGTACAATGGATTGAGATCTGAAAAAGAAGAGACTTACCTGTTAGATCTTACCTGGAAATGCTTGTAGATGCCTTGTTGATGATGATCCCCGCCATCCCGATCAATTCTGGAAGATATGAGTGAGTTCTAAGACCAACGTTGTGCTTCAAGTGACCAATGCGCCCTCTCTCCTGCACAAGCAAACGTCAACAATATCAGATTTGCCGTATCATGAAAGAAAATAAAGATCTACAGAAAAGTAACAAGATGCAATCATAGATCACAATGAAACTAATGAAAACCCCTTGTCACAGACGAAACCAGTCCAAGCGAGTTGAGGTCCCCCTGCAAAAACGCCCAAGATGAAGTCGCCTTCCTGTTGACAAGACAAAGATCCCCAAAAAAGAGTATAGATCTCACAAAATATTCCGAATGCTAGGAAGTAAAAAAATTTCCAATCACCACTGAAGAACACCAGATGCAAAGCAGATCCAGAAAATATCCACAAAAAATCTTTCTATTAATCAGATCCAAGAGCCAAAGACTCCCTACAAATGAGAATCTCTCTCCTTTAAATAGAAACAAGAGAACCAAAATCCTAACCACTTTCAAAATGAGTGGCTAAGATTAAAAGATAAAATGTTTTAATCAATGGTTGAGATGAGTTCAACATACAATACATGGATCAATATAACCATAAAGTACCAAAGTGGACTAAATCACCCATAAGGAGGGTACCCCACTCAATAAGAAATAAATGAAGCACATGGTGGGTCCATGGAGTGTTAACTAACTCCCTTTGGGTGCCCCATGGCACAATAAAATAACATAATATTTTAATTCTTTGACTTTGTGCCTCCTTGAGGAAATCGTGAGCCTCCCAAAAGCTCCAGAAAATAATAAGAAAATGCCCAAAAAATAGGTGTGGGCCCAATTAAGTGCTGCAACTATTGGAGAAGGTGTGGAGGACATCACTCTCATCATAATGACTCATCCCATGTTATTTCCTTGCCTCAGTAGCCCAAATCGATTTCTTCAATAGCCATTTAATCATTTTTTAATTTGCCTCGGGAAACATGAACCTGCCAAAACAGCCTCCTAGGGTGCCTGCGTTGTCAAACTGAGCCCACAAAGCTCTCTGGGATGGGGGTACTATGGTACAATCAAGTGGCTGCACCCCCTATGCCCATACAATGCCCTAGGAGATCCAAATGAAACATCTCTCTGCTCAGACACATCATCCTGTGAAGCAAAACTACATCAGAAAGGTAAAGTGAGCCTGATCGTCTCTGCAAGTGTCCGGAACCGAAAATAAACTGTCTCATTAGACTTAGAGAGTCCAAATCCATCTTGGGTGTATACTCATACCCTTTCCAGGTCTCTGCCTGATCATTAACAACATCCAATAAACAATATAATCACTTTGTAAATGACCAAATACCAATAATATAACTTAGGCTATCATCCAACTGCTGCAAGTGCTATAAGGTTAAGACATGCTCTACAAATCATTTAAGCAACAATCATAATAAGCAGCAGTCATTTCACTGGCGGTACATCAACCAAATACATATATAGGGCTTTATTTATAATTACTTAGACTAGACTTTCAGGGCTATACTCACTTCATAGGTGTAGTCAATTTGCTAGTTTAGGGTGAAGGATGAAATTTACAAGGCTAGGGAAAATGATGACTTCCTACTTAACATCATGACACTTTGGATATGGAAAGGAAAAACTCACTAAAACCATATGCAGGACAAACAACAACACAAGGAATGGCAGTGCCTCACAAATGGTTGAGTTGTTCAGAGAGTGCTTATTCAACTTAGGCATCATGTCTACATCAAGTTTGATCCAGTTTCATTAGGATCATCAACTTTATTTCCATGGCCTTTTTGGCCTATATGTTCTTTTGGGGACTTCACCAGTGCTTAAAAGCACAACTAACTGCAGCTTTCATCCAGGACATATTCAAATTTATAAGGTTAGCAATATTTGGATATAGCATATATTTAACCATTGCTTTTTTGGACCTTTTCTTATACCCTTAAGGTATTTTAGCATTTCATTGCTCTTGCCCTTTTTCACGTATGTTAAGAAACACAGTTTAACATTTTTCATTTTCCATGGGCGCATAATAACATTTTCCAATATAAGTAGTACATGAGCTTTCAGTTTTAGCCAACAACATCTCAAGTGACTAGGGGGAGTTTTGCACAGTGCCAAACATCGGGACAACCAACCAGAATGATTTAGGCATACACTCCAACTCACCAAAGGCAAGTTTTGTCACCAACTCAGAGCCGAGACACACTATAGACAAGGAGGTTTGTCCAACAAAGGTTCTAGCAGGAAAAAAGGTCCTCCATGCCATAAGTCAAGCAGTTAGTCATGTTGAAAACAAAACTGGATGGTAATGGATGGGTGGAAACAATGAACGATGAAGCCAACACTAGCAAGCCAAAACAATGGTGGGAATGACTACTGTTGTCTGCCGATTACACACCAACAACAGAAACTTTTCGAAAGCTGTCTCTTCACTTAGGAAAGTGGGAGAGGTGTGACCTTGGGGGCAAGCACAGAGCTAGGTACTGTCACCTACTCCTAGCTCCTCCGTTTAGGCTAACTCCTAACGAAGCCAAGGGGGGTAGTCCTCAACAAAGAGTTTTCTATGGCTCAATGTGGTTAAAGTGTTTTAAATGGTTACAGATGCGGATGGGTGTTGTTTAGGAGTTATGGTGATTAAATGTGTTTGTCTATTATGAACTTGACGCATAAGATAAAAGCAATCCACATTGCTATCAAGAGAATTAAAAAATGAACAATAATTCAAGACTTTATAAAGATGCATTCACAGATAGAAATTAAAATATTCCAAAGACAAGTGATCCAGATATAATAATTATGCAAAGATTAAAAGATCGGTGCCTTTATGGAGTCAACACTCTGCAATGCCTTAAAAAATCAACAGCAAGTCTTGAAATAAAGCTAGTGAATATTACGTTGTGCAAGTGCTCTTGGTATGTTTGAAGTATTTTAGGTGATCTTGCTTATGGTGTCAACGAAGGTTTGTCAAGAGCCGGGAGAATGTTCCAAGTTTAATCTGTTGAAGACATGACGACCCGCCCAGTATCCCAAGCTGGTATCGCGAAGATTGACCAGCTAGCTGAGAAGCTTAGACAGCGAGGAGTTCTGACGCCTCTATTAAGAAGAACTTAGGAAATTCTCTACAACGCCGATGCGTTGGTTATGGGGTTTAAATTTTATTATGTTTCTTTTGCAAGATTAAAAATCCAATGCCGTTTCTGGGTACTCCAATTTGAAGTCGGTCAGAGCATACTCCGGTAAGGAGACAACAAAGTTAATTAATTATGGGGGAATGAGTTGCAAATTTTATTAAGTCGATTAATTAAAACTCTCCGACAGAGAGCGCTCTTGACCTTGTCTTATGACAAAGGTTCAAGAGACTTAGCTAATCTAAATGCCTAATGTAAGGATATGCAAGTCTAACTATGCTCTCCGATAGAGAGTACTCTTGACTTGGGTTATGACAAGTTCAAGAGACTTAATTAATTAATTGATTAAACTTAAAAGAAAAATAAAGAACTAAACTACCCAAGAGTCTCTTTTAGGCTTTTTAGACCCTAATCGGGAAAGCATGGGGGTAAGTAAGATTATATCAAAAAAGTAAACAAACTTTGCATTAGCTAAGTAAATAAACAAAGAAACCTTTTTGTCTTTTATATCTTATGAATGATAAACTAATCAGAAATGAACTATCCAACTTTAATGAAAAAAACAAACTTCTAATAATTGAAACTATTCTATCCTACTTTTAACAAATTGTGAAACGAAGCATGAAAATGAGGAGACGATACAAGCTTCCCCCAAATGGGGGAAGAGGGGTGTGGGAGCTGTAATCCCACTTGCTCTTTATTAATTTGTTTACAATGCTTTCTTTTGCTGCCCTTTTTGCTTCTTTTCTTATTCCTAGAAGGCCTTTGGAACATACTATAGAAGGGGAAAAGAAGAAGAGGGAATTTATGGTTTTCTAGGGCTTGATTCTTCAGAATTTCGCCAGCATTTCCACTGTACCTGTCACAGAAGTAAAAAATCAGCAAGCATATATTGTTAAAAGATGGTAGAAAAGACAATGCAAAAATAAAAATTTTGGAAAAATTTTTATACTTAGAATTTTTTTTGAACATTCGCATGCAAAGCATAAATTTTTCCTTAGATCTAATGAAGGAAACCAGATCTAGCAAAAGCCCTAAAAACAGATCTGAATAATGAGTATTAAAAACTTGGATCTATTTCATGAGCAAATGCAAAATTTAAGAAGGGAAAGGTAGAGGTAGAGGTTTGAAGATGGAGCTTTGGAGCAAGATCTCCTTATGTTTTTCCTCTTGGACAAAGCCCAACTTTGTAGATCCTTGAAAGACAATAGTGTTAGAAAACTTCTTGTGATGATGGAGATGAGATTGATGCAACTGAGCACGCACCCTTCTCCAAATGGCAAGATCTGTAAAGACGATCAAACTCGAAACCCGGCGAGATCAAACAAAATAACTAGTATGCTATGATTATTAAACCATGATCAATACTTCATATAACTGAAAACTTGTACTCATCTAGGTTAAGATAAACTTTGCATAATAATCCAAATTGACAGCTGCAAATGGAAGATCTTATGTTCTAACAATAGACTTCTAAAGCTAGTCATTTGATTCACCATATGAGTAACAAATATAAAACAAGGAAAGAAATCACCTCATATGATAGACATCCACCAATGAAGAAACAATCCCATAGATTTCCAAAGTCGAAAAATTTATTCAAATAAATAATGATTACAATTTTTTGCAGAGTTTCTATGCACAAAAGTCCATGTTGTAGAGCTCAAAAAAGCCTCTACTTATACAAAAAGGAAAGAAAATAGGGCTCAAATCCCTAAATCCGGATTAAGAGTAACACCGAAGTAATTGAATGAGCTCGGCATGATGATTTGGAGTTGAACTGAGCTGCAACTGAGTGCTGGAGTAATGAGGGGGGGTGAGGTGGCTCATCCTCCCTCGTAATGATCACCCAACCAATAGATAACCCACACTTCAACCAAAAACGGATTTTACCAAAGAGGGCAAATTTCTGACTGATAGTTCAACTGCTACACTCCGATACTTGATCTGAAACTGACCGATATTGATCGAAATCATCATAAATGCTCTGTGCCATGTCATTTAGCCTTTTATTTCGCTGAATTCAGACTAATTTGGAGAGATTTGGATTTTCTCCAAAATAATCATTTTAATTATTTAATCAATAATTTCCCTAAAACTGGTTTTTTTGAGAAATTATGCGTTATGTGGCCGAATGATGATCTGAAAGTTGGATCTGGTTGGCTGGTTGATCAAGAATGATTTTGAGCTTAAGGTTAGAGCCTTCAATCACTGAATTCGAGTTCCGGATGACTAACTTATTACAAATTGAATTTTTCCATTTAAATTATGGAAAAATTAAAAAAATTAAAAAATAATTAAAAATAAAAATTTTGACGCGTCCGGTAAAAATTTTTCAAATTTTTTCGGAGGGTTTTAGTGACTTAGGACATGACCATGCTCTATTCTAATAATGTCTAATAGGTTTATATATACTCAGTTGGGCTCTAATAATATCCCAAGGTCCAGAATTCAAAATCGGGCATTCCAGTTTTGGAGGAAGCGAGAGAAAACCTCTCAATTATACTTGGCTATAGGCAAAGCATAATTGTCAAGGGAAAAAAACTCCCTAGAATACCTTAGTTGAAATTCTACGTCTTAGGGGACCGAACCACTCAAAACACCCTACTAGCACATTTTATTACAAACCCCGCGGGCCCATGGTCAAAATTATTCAAACAAAAAACCGACTAGCCAAAACAGGCTAGACACAAAGGCGGATCATTTGATACACTGGAATCAAACATTTATCATGTTTGTCAACTGGCGGCTCTTCAGCTAATCCAACTATGGTACAAATAAGTGGATAACATCTGGCTCCAACTGCGGGACGTGTGCTCGATCTAGTCTCTTATGCAAGGAGAGCATACGAGAACCCTAGAATCTCTGGTTTCCATATCCTGTAAAAACATCTCAACTTGACAAGAAAACCTTAGTAGCACAAGTTTCATAAAAAAGAACCAATGATCCAAAAGTTGCTTTATTCAAAGAAAAAACTTCACTGAAAAATTTATTTATTTCTAGGTACATAAAGAAAAATGCTAAAGTAAACGTTCACTTTAAGGAGCCTATTTTCCTACTCTAAGCATGATACACAAAAGGTTAGGTGTAATCATAGATCCAGTGTAGCCACCTAAGCATTTTATTAATATAAAAATGTTTCGCCTTGTCCTTGGTTACCAGCCAAAGTAAGGACACAATTTCCAGAAATGCAAACCTGCGTGATGATCTAGAATGGGCGAGCTAGATGGGGAGTCATAGGCATGAATAATGTCGTCGAACTTCTTCCCAAACTGGTAGGTGCTCTTACAGGATTCTTCCATCCAAGATTGGTTAGGACTGATGTAAAAATATGTATAATGAGGCAGATCATCATACTCATCAAAAAGGCTTATTTGCTGATAACTCTGTTCGTAAGCCAAGAACTGCTCCCA
Source organism: Pseudotsuga menziesii (assembly GCA_001517045.1). Lineage (NCBI taxonomy): Eukaryota > Viridiplantae > Streptophyta > Pinopsida > Pinales > Pinaceae > Pseudotsuga > Pseudotsuga menziesii. Next base: position 1,165,817 of record LPNX011170787.1, read on the forward strand.
ATCATAAGGAACATCTATATGTGAAAACGATGGCTGAGAAAAAACTTCAACTAGTTGTATCCCATCTGATTCTTCACTGCACTGCTTTTTCAAATCCTTATTACCGATACTCAGATACAATTTTGACTGATCATATGAAAACTCTGACTGTTCTTCTTTACAACTTTCATAAGTCTCAGAATAAACACTCCTCTTGCTGGACACATCATAGATGAGATTCTCAAAAATATTTTCAAAAGTATCATAGGTTGGATTTTCAATAAAAGTCCAATAGTCATCATCGCCATCTATGTTGGATATGAGAGATGCATCATCACTAGTATCAAGTCCCTGGCTACACTCCTCGGTTTGCTCAAAACAATCTTCTTCAAAAAGCTGGGTTTCAAAGATATCACAGGGGACCCAACTTTCCAAATGTTTGTCATCAGGTGGAAAGCATGGAGGACTCTCATCACATGAAACTTCTAAGATTGGATTTTCAATTAAAGTCTCGTAGTTATCATCCATCTCAGATGTAAGGGATTCTTCCTCACTTGTATCACATTCCTGGCTATATCCCTACTCATGATCATAGTCATCTTCTTCAGAAAAAGGTCACAAGGTAGTAAACCTTCCAAACTATCATCATTATGCTCATTTGTAGGATTAGTACCAAACTTTTTAGTGAGGTTATCCAATTGTTGATTATAATCTTCAACTTGACATCGGGTTTCTGTGGTGATAGGATGGAGCTGTCCAACTGCGTTAATGTACTCAGGCTCTCTTGAATATTGTTTTGCCTCTCTCTAACTTTCTTCGGAAATATCATGCATGTCACCTACATAGTTTATGTACTCAGGCTCGCTTGATGATTCTTTAGGACCACAACCCTCTGGAAAACCATGCTCCTGAACATAGCATGCATAATAGCAGGAAGATTCTTCATGGTCTTCACATGCCCTACAAAATGGCGTGTAAGTTTCAACTATGTTAGCAGCCTCTAACTGATGAGGAGGCCTCTGTTCATGGCTGTGATTTCTTCTTTGCCATGTTGGTTTTGCAGGGAAGGTTTTAGGAGGTGGTGGAGGTTGAGTTCTTTCAACAGTTATGACTCGATTCTGAACCTCTTTAATCTGTGCTAAGTACTTCCTTTCCATGTCTTGCATTTTTTTTGTTAAGTCCATGAGCTTCTTTTCATATGCTTTGTTTGATGGCTCTTTTCCTTTAGGTTCCACAGTTTTCAAAGGAGTTGATGATCTAGAGTAACCCTGGATGTTTGACTTTCCTGAAGACTGCATATTCTTATCAATTTTAATGGCCAAATTCTGAGCTTGAAGCAATGTGGTCGACTCCTTGTCTCTAATCTGGTACTGGATCTTGCCACTTAATGCTTCTATGTAATAATCCAAAGTGGAAGCTGCAGGAGGAGCATAAGTAGCAGGGATGGAATTTGATAACTTTGTTAACCTATCGTTGAATTCATCCATGGTTTCCGTATCAGATTTCTTCATACTAGTCAAGGCTGCCACTAGATGTCTAGGCTCTTTTTTGCTGCCAAATTTTTCGAGGAACGCAGCTTTGAAGACTTCTATGGTAGCGAAAGAGTTGTTCGGCAAGTTGTCATACTAGTTTCTAGCCTTACCATCCAAAGATAGAGCAAAAAGGTTCATGTATACATCTTCATGTTTGTTAGTACCCCTGACATAGGCACCACAGTATTTTGAAAAATATCTAACATGTTGCTCAGCAGAGGTAGAGGCATCAGTGCCTGTGAAAGTGACAAGCTTATCAATAGCTTTTTCAGGAATGTCATGAGGTTGACCTGTTATCTGAGTAAAGTTGAGTTGAGTAAAGAACTGACCCATTGTGTCAAGGAAACAGTTATTGTTTTGAAAATTTTCTAAGTTTTCTTGAAAAAAAAAGTGGATGTTTGAAATACACTCAGATCCAAGTTCTGCAAGGATCCTACGAGAAGCTAGTTTGTTCAGTCTCCTCCTATAGACTTTTTCAGGGTCAGGGATGAAACTGAGCAAACCTTCAGAGTTTCTTCTAGTCGAATACCTTGAGGTGTTAACTGACAGTGGAGTCGCCAAGTAGACTTAAGTCTAATTTCAGAGAGTGATTGGACTAAAAATCTACCAAAAAGGGGAAAAAGGTAAAAAACTAAAAAGAAACAAAGGTCTTCTAGGAACAAAAAGATTTGTCCCCGGCAACGGCGCCAAAAGATGTTGTCCGCCGATTGCACACCAGCAGCAGAAACTTTTCGAAAGCTGTCTCCTCACTTAGGAAAGTGGGAGAGGTGTGACCTTGTGGGCAAGCACAGAGCTAGTTACTGTCACCTACTCCTAGCTCCTCTGTTTAGGATAACTCCTAACGAAGCCAAGGGGGGCAGTCCCTAACAAAGAGTTTTCTATGGCTCAATGTGGTTAAAGTGTTTTAAATGGTTACGGATGCGGATGGGTGTTGTTTAGGAGTTATGGTGATTAAATGTGTTTGTTTATTATGAACTTGACGCATAAGATAAAAGCAATCCACGTTGCTTTCAAGAGAATTAAAAGATGAACAATAATTCAAGACTTTATAAAGATGCATTCACAGATAGAAATTATAATGTTCCAAAGACAAGTGATCCAGATATAATAATTATGCAAAGATTAAAAGATCAATGCCTTTATGGAGTCAACACTCTACAATGCCTTAAGAAATGAACAACAAGTCTTGAAATAAAGCTAGTGATAATTACGTTGTGCAAGTGCTCTTGGTATGTTTTAAGTATTTTAGGTGATCTTGCTTATGGTGTCAACGAATGTTTGTCAAGAGCCGGGAGAATGTTCCAAGTTTAATTTGTTGAAGACATGACGGCCCGCCCAGTATCCTAGGCTGGTATCACGAAAATTGACTAACTAGCTGAGAAGCTTAGACAACAGGGAGTTTTGGCGCCTCGACTAAGAAGAACTTAGGAAATTCTCTACAACATCGGTGCGTTGGTTATGGGGTTTAAATTTTATTATGTTTCTCTTGCAAGATTAAAAATCCAATGCCATTTCTGGGTACTCCGATTTTGAAGTCGGTCAGAGCATACTCCAGCAAGGAGACAACAAAGTTTAATTAATTATGGGGAAATGAGTTGCAAATTTTATTAAGTCAATTAATTAAAACTCTCTGACAGAGAGCGCTCTTAACCTTGTCTTATGACAGAGGTTCAAGAGACTTAGCTAATCTAAATGCCTAATGCAAGGATATGCAAGTCTAACTATTCTCTCCGATAGAGAGTGCTCTTGACTTGGGTTATGACAAGTTCAAGAGACTTAATTAATTGATTAAACTTAAAAGAAAAATAAAGAACTAAACTACCCAAGAGTCTCTTTCAGGCTTTTTAGGCCCTAATCGGGAAAGCATGGGGGTAAGTAAGATTATATCAAAAAAGTAAACAAACTTTGCATTAGCTAAGTAAATAAACAAAGAAACCCTTTTGTTTTTTATATTTTATGAATGATAAACTAATAAAAAATGAACTATCCAACTTTAATGAAAAAAAACAAACTTCTAATAATTGAAACTATTCTATTCTACTTTTAACAAATTGTGAAACAAAGCATGAAAATGAGGAGACGATACAAGCTTCCCCCAAATGGGGGAAGAGGGGTGTGGAAGCCGTAATCCCACTTGTTCTTTATTAATTTGTTTACAATGTTTTCCTTTGCTGCCTTTTTTACTTCTTTTCTTATTCCTGGAAGGCCTTTGGAGCAATCTGTAGAAGGGGAAAAGAAGAAGAGGGAATTTATGGTTTTCTAGGGCTTGATTCTTCAGAATTTCGCCAGCATTTCCGCTGTATTTGTCACAGAAGTATAAAATCAACAAGCATATATTGTTAAAAGATGGTAGGAAAAACAATGCAAAAATAAAAATTTTAAAAACTTTTGGAAAATTTTTTATACTTAGAATTTTTTTTGAACATTCACATGCAAAGCATAAATTTTTCCCTAGATCTAATGAAGGAAACCAGATCTAGCAAAATCCCTAAAAACAGATCTGAATAATGAGTATTAAAAACTTGGATCTATTTCATGAGCAAATGCAAAATTTAAGAAGGGAAATGTAGAGGTAGAAGTTTGAAGATGGAGCTTTGGAGCAAGATCTCCTTATGTTTTTCCTCTTGGACAAAGCCCAACTTTGTAGATCCTGAAAGACAACAGTGTTAGAAAAGTTCTTATGATGATGGAGATGAGATTGATGTAACTGAGCACGCACCCTTCTCCAAACGGTAAGATCTGCTAAGACAATCAAACTCAAAACCTGGTGAGATCAAACAAAATAACTAGTATGCTATGATTATTAAACCATGATTGTTGGGCAATAGGGCAGACCCGGGTTTTATACCTTTAACTTCGCACCAACAAAAGACCCACAGTGTTGGCCCTTTCGGCAACAACCTGTGAACAGGTTGCAGTCTCACCCGAAACAGCTATGGGGTGCCGCAGAACTAGGTTTCTGCAAGTAGAAGAGGGATATTACTGTACCTTTAGCTTTTAACAGAATATAAATATAAATTACAAAGCTTAACATTCACTTATTTAGCTTCGCGGTTAGATAAACAAACAGTGCCTTGCGCAGCCCTTTACTGGGAATTCACAGCGAAGTTATTATCTAGCAGTGATCTTTACTTATCAGATTTATAGATATTAATGCATGAAAGAACATAACAAAACACAACACAAAGGAACCACAACACCAGATATAACGTGGTTCACCCCTAGTGTAGGGGTTACGTCCACAGAACTGCGCTTTATTCAACTTCTTTATAAGTCACAGTTCTGATCTACGCACTCAGCAGCAGACCCTTTCAAGTCCTTAAAGCCGCGCACACAGCTGCAGGCCTCTGCGCACACAGCTACAGATCTTCTAATCACTATACAAAACCCTCTGCGCACACAGCTGCAGAGGTTGTCCACGCACACAGCTGGGACTAAACCTTATCTTACAAAATAGCCTTAGCTTCGCCTTAATTCCTCTTTCACCAAAAGCTTAACCTGACTTACTTACAAGAGTGCCTATTTATACAACGTACTATTTACAAAACCATGGGCTTAAACCATGGGCACCCCGAACCCTAAACCCTGGACTTAAACCATGGGTTTATTACAAAAGAGGACTTTGACTCAACCCCGACACCCCTAAGACTATTTTGAGTCATAACTCCGCTTACAACTTGGACAAAAACCGCTGAGTTATCAAAATTAGGGACCGTTAAGGTGCGCGCCCCAACAGGCCCCTAAGACTCACCAGTGTCCCGTCCCGGGACACTCTGCTGTGCTTCTGGTCCACGAACTTTGTCGGCGAAGAGAGTGTACTGCTTGTTGATGCTGCGCATAATTTTGTTAGCTGCTTGCTCTTTCTCGACCAACTCCTGCAATACTATGGCTGATGTTTGGCTGGCCTTTCCCTGCGCAATTGCATGATATTCTTTCAGAATTTTGAGTTGGGTATCCACAGTAGTACTCAACTCAAAAGCTTCGCTGATAAGCGACTGCATGGAATTTTCCACTTCTGTTGCTCTTGCTCTGCACGACTCAATTTCCTGCTGGAGTTCGGTGCTTCGCTTTACCTTGAACATTTTCTCCATAAGCGGCAGAGTCTTAATTGCCATTTTTACTTCATCCAACTCTGTCTGTCGCTGCCTGATGGTTGCTTGCAACTGTCCGACTTCTGGATGTTCCTGCAATATAGTCCAGGCCGCAACGCTGTCTTCTAGCAGCTTTGCTGCGCTGCTCACAATATCCGAGAGTTTTGCTATGGAAGCCTGAATGTCTGCTTGGCGTTGCTCCCTAACCTCTGGTGGGCTTTCCGGAGGGATGCGGAGTTGGAGCTCCGCAATCTGAGCGTCATGTTCTGCTTTGAGCTTCTCTATTTCACTGCACGACTGCTGTGCGTAGTTTTTCAACCTGGCTAATCTTTGCTCTGGCTCTTCCACCAGCTGTACGTCGAAGTCGGGGAGACTTCGACGTGCTTCATCCAAAACTCGGATCAATGTAATCCTCTTACGTTCTGCGTCCTTCTTTCGCTGCTCTGCGGCTTCCAGCTGCGCTGCAAGGCTATCATTCTTCTTCCTGGTATCGTCCAACTGTATTTGTGAATAATGGTCTCGGGCCTGGATTTCCTTTGCGATAGCTAACTGGCAGAGATGTAGTTCTAGCATGGACATTTTGGTGTAATCAATTCCTACTGTCATGCTCATTTCTGCGCAAGACGCTGCATCAGTTATGAGGAGGGCAGCGGTAGATACTTGGCCCTTGTTTTCTCGGGCTGGCCATTGCCTTAGATCGGGCTGCGCACTTACCGGGGTAGTGCTGGCTATAGTGCCGATCACCGATTGTGCTGCTAAGTCCTTCAGCTCCGATATGTGCTGTGCGACACCATTGATGGCATCCAAATGCACAGCTGCAAACTCTGACCATTTCTTGGTAAGAACTTCTGTGGAATTCGACAAAGCCTCATCAAGTTCCTCACTTGTCAAATCGGGTGTGTCGTCGATATTCTTTTCCTTTGACGCCTTCGCTTTCTTTCGGGGCGGCGGTTTGTCAACTTCCTCTACTTCTGGTGTCTTACGCTTATCTTGCCTATTAGGGTCTGGAGTAGTCTTGACCGAGTCCTGTCCTTCTTCTTCATCGGTTTCCACTTCTCCACCCTGGTTGCTGTCATGCTGCTGCGACTCAGTCTGTTCCTCGCTGTCTTCCAGGGGACCTTGCTGCTGCTGGTGACTAGGGCCTGCACCCACATTGGTAACTATGGGGACTGGAATGTGAGGTTGTTTTCCTACATCTTTCAACCATTCAACCGGCCAGTGCTGAACTACTGCCCGGATATCGCCCTCAGTGACTACATATGGTAGCTTGAACCATTGATGCTGTGGATCTGCGCGGGCCTGGATGAAAGTATGATGCATGTCGGCGCTGAAGGTGGCTGCGCCGTCATATTGAGAGAATAACTTATTACTGAGCCGTGGGGTTTTTGCGATCTGAAACTGGATATCCATTATATAAAAAGCAAATACATAATTTGTCATCTGTTGGTGTGTTTTATCCTGTGAAACCCACAGCGATGCGTACTTGGCTGCGCCAGACATGTGCTCTGGCGCCTCAGGAAATTGTGCCTCAATAGGTTCTTGCCATCCTACCAGTGCGATGAGTACGAGCAACCATGAGTAATGGAAGGGCCTACCTTTCTCTTGCGCGTCGCGAGCGTCGTCCAGGAATTCCTGTACAATATACTCTGCCCAGTTGTAGTTGTAACCTTCGGCGCAGTTTACAGCAATTCGGATAGCCGGGGCAGGTACTTCAGTTGGTCTGCACTTTCGTATGACTTTGCAGGCTAAAAGCTCAGCTACAAAGCGAATGTGCTGTTCCTGAATCGCGGAAGTGTGATACCCACGTTTGCCCTTTGTCAAGTCGAAGCGTTCCTTCATGGTTTGTGCGAGCTCGGTATCCTCATGCTTGGATGGAAATTCGGTCGCCGGATTAGGGCCTGTTATTGGTAAACCAGTGATCCTCTGAATGAGCTCGCCATTGATAGGGATTTTCTTGTCTCCTATCCATAGGTGGTCGTCATGAACTAGCACTAGCAGCTGCTTGACCACTACGGTCACCTGTGTGCCGCGACCAAAATGGGGAACGTCGAGCATCTTTAGCAGACCAGCTTGATCCAAGCCGGCAGCCCACCGTTTGACTTCTAATAATGTCACCCCGGTCTCATCGTACTTGACAAAATGCAAATATGCTTCTGGTGCGAACTGTGGAAACTTGCCATGATCGCTTGTATCATGGTCGGAATACTTAAGCTGGTCTATCTTGCCTTCCATGGTCCCAACCAGCTGCACACCCGGTGGCAGTGAAGGGGTGCGTATTGTGAACTGCTTGTTCCGCCGAGGTGGTTTAACTCCTGGTCGAAGAGGGGGGACATATGGTGGCCACTGTGGTGCAATGTTCTCCTCTCCTTCACTTGAGATTTCTACTGACCCAGGCGGATTCATTCCGGGATCCTCCGATGTTTGCCCAGACTGCTTATGTCGATCTTCGTTCCGCTTAGAACGAACTTTAGGCTTGAACTGTTTCCTGGCAGACCGTGTTTGCATTGGTAGAGGCGGTGCTGGTAGAGTCTCCTTACGTGCTGCAGGCGCAGATGGGGGGTGGAAAATGTTCTGCAGACCTGTCTGTTCAAATTCTCTTAATAAGTCCTGAAGTGCTTGATCGACAGACATAGGTTCACTTGTGAAACTGCGGAATGTGATTTGCCCATGCTCGGGTATCTTCTTATACAATTCACCGATCAAATCGGTCATACATGTGCATTGAAGGTGTTGCCGCCTAATTCACACTTTAAGGTGCAGGAAAGTCACAACCTGCTATGTGTGTCCTTGGGGGCAAGTGAGAGCTGGGGACCACTGTCACCACAGTCCACCACTCCTCCGTTTAGGCAAGATCCCAACAGAGCCAAGGGGGGTAATCCCTATGGAAAGACTATGTTCCAGGTTTATTAATTAATTGAAGATTAATTAAAGGGATCTTTTTATTAAGATTACAAAATTACAAGACCAGTGCCTATATTAAATGGAGTCAAAAGGTTATAAGTTACAACAATAACAAATCAAAGTATTTAAGCAATGTATAGCTGATCTAAACTTATCTGTATAAACAAAGATAGCAAAAGACAATGCTTTAATGTGAAACTTATTGAATCAACAGGAAATAAAGGAAAGAAAGACTTTAGGTTTGATTCACTTGAAGCAATTTAAACAAATATTAAACATTCACTGCATGAACGAATATAGAACTGAAAGTAATGTGTTGGAGTGCTTGCAGTAAAAATAAAGTGAAAATGATTGTAGTAAAACCTTGAACAGCAAGGCAAAGATAAATAGTATTGATTTGTGTTTGCAGGACGTTTTGCAATGCTTCTTGGTAAATTTTAATAAATTTTAATTAGAGTTGTTCTTCTTGAAGTTAGTTTTAGATCCGGTGGTGTGACTACCCCGATC
>LPNX011170787.1:1177415-1232651 GCA_001517045.1 Pseudotsuga menziesii
TTGTTCAACAAGGTCAATTGGAAAGGGAAAAACACTCGATGAGGGGACTCCCCTAACAACCTGTTCCATGGTGTGGCATCCATATCACATGACCCACACTAGCACATTAAATTACATTAGTTTTCCCACGCAGGGGAGCGGACATTTCGTTTTACAAAGGGGCAATAGCCCTGCATAAATGAAAAAATCCTCAGATTTTTCTAAGGTACAAATATGTACACTTCATGTACATGGAGTTGCCACCTAGTCGAAATAGGTGGGCAACAGAAGGCACCAAATCTGACAGAGATCCTGATTCCACGTCACTAGATTTCGGCGGATATCCGTAGGACAGGCAGTTAAGGCAACTAAGGTACCAGCGCCGCCAAGTTTGATTTCTTCTAACGGTCGTTTCTTTAGCTCCGACATACCTTTCCTTCTTCGGCACAAGCAGTCGCCATGATTGCGCCCTACTAAGGACATTCGACACTTTTGAACATCATCTGTGACAGAGAGTCGAGCTTCTACCCACAACAAAAAGTCAGCCACAGCTTCAATGATTCCTTTTCTTTGAAAGAACTTCATCAGACATAAGTCCTGATACTCCTGGAGAAGTTGGGTTGCTCTGGTTGCCGTCACTTCATCCCAATAATCTCCAACTCCTATGTTAACTGTCCGCGTCTTCAGGGGCTGAGTCACTTCAAGGGCTTCGTCTGCTGGTCCGCGGACGTCGCAGTGTCCGTCTGACTCAGGATTATCACTATTGCGTGGATCATCATCCTCGTCAATTGCGAGGTTGTACCACTCTACTGCATAAGCTGTTTGGGCTTGCCACTCAGGTCGGGGGTCGGGGGGGTTGGCGGGGGACTGGGAGTAGCCGGGGGGGAACTTACTGGGGTAGACTGACCTGCGACAGGGGTACCCGGGCTAGGGTGACTTCCAGACTGCGACAGATGCTCAGGGATAATAGGTCTTCGCTGCGGGGTTACCGGAGGGTTTCCTACAGAAGGGGTTCTTCGGGTTCTGACTCTGCGGGATTTACAGGGGAATACTCGATATGCTGACCCTGGGAATAGGATCCAAAATCTCTCTTGTACCTTTTGCTGCTTCGCCGCAAACCACTTTGCTCGTCGAAGGTATTTTCACTTGCAACCATAGGTTAGTAATACAAAATCTAACAGTCTGATTCAATGAGCAATATTCCTTTTTCAGCTAATAGCATTTTAATTCTCAAACTAAATGAATTCAAAAACTTACCCCTTGGTCCTTTGAAAAACTGCCGCTCGGCTTCACTAAAGGAAGTACTCGTGTCGATGGCGAACTTTGTCACAAACGCTTCAAGGGTTCACGTTGTCCAGAAATCAACAGTGCGGGATATCTCGTTGTTCACCCTTTTCAGTATATTAATTCTTGCGGGAGTCCACATAGGGAACTGACGTTCTTGGAAGTTCGTCCTTCTCTTTGTTAACCTGGATAACCATTGGTGCAACTCTATGTGGAGACTACCAAAGAAAATTTTATAAACGTCACAAAAAACATACCTTTGTCAAAAGTCGTTTGCACTACGACGCGGATCTTTGTTCTCTTGCTCAGCGAATTTCAGATAAATCTCATCAAGCCAATCACCAATTTCCTTCACAGAGGGTTTCCAGAACATAGCCCTCGAGGTACGACGTAAACCCCTTTTGAGCAAATACTGAGTTCAACCGGCAACGGAACCAATTTGTTGGGCAATAGGGCAGACCCGGGTTTTATACCTTTAATTTCGCACCAACAAAAGACCCACAGTGTTGGCCCTTTCGGCAACAACCTGTGAACAGGTTGCAGTCTCACCCGAAACAGATATGGGGTGCCGCAGAACCAGGTTTCTGCAAGCAGAAGAGGGATATTACTGTACCTTTAGCTTTTAACAGATTATAAATATAAATCACAAAGCTTAACATTCACTTATTTAGCTTCGCGGTTAGATAAACAAACAGTGCCTTGCGCAGCCCTTTACTGGGAATTCACAGCGAAGTTATTATCTAGCAGTGATCTTTACTTATCAGATTTATAGATATTAATGCATGAAAGAACATAACAAAACACAACACAAAGGAACCACAACACCAGATATAACGTGGTTCACCCCCAGTGTAGGGGTTACGTCCACAGAACTGCGCTTTATTCAACTTCTTTACAAGTCACAGTTCTGATCTGCGCACTCAGCAGCAGACCCTTTCAAGTCCTTAAAGCCGCGCACACAGCTGCAGGCCTCTGCGCACACAGCTGCAGATCTTCTAATCACTATACAAAACCCTCTGCGCACATAGCTGCAGAGGTCGTCCACGCACACAGCTGGGACTAAACCTTCTCTTACAAAATAGCCTTAGCTTCGCCTTAATTCCTCTTTTACAAAAAGCCTAACCTGACTTACTTACAAGAGTGCCTATTTATACAGCGTACTATTTACAAAACCATGGGCTTAAACCATGGGCACCCCGAACCCTAAACCCTGGACTTAAACCATGGGTTTATTACAAAAGAGGACTTTGACTCAACCCCGACACCCCTAAGACTATTTTGAGTCATAACTCCGCTTACAACTTGGACAAAAACCGCGGAGTTACCAAAATTAGGGACCGTTAAGGTGCGCGCCCCAACAATGATCAATACTTCATATAACTGAATACTTGTACTCATCTAGGTTAAGATAAACTTTGCATAATAATCCAAATTGACAGCTGCAAATGGAAGATCTTATGTTCTAACAATAGACTTCTAAAGCTAGTTATTTGGTTCACCATATGAGTAACAAATTTAAAACAAGGAAAGAAATCACCTCATACGATAGACATCCACCAATGAAGAAACAATCCCCTAGCCCTCTAAAGTCGAAAAGCTTTATTCAAATAAATAATGATTACAATTTTTTGTAGAGTTTCTATGCACAAAAGTCCATGTTGTAGAGCTCAAAAGAGCCTCTACTTATACAAAAAGGAAAGAAAATAGGGCTCAAATCCCCAAATCTGGACTAAAAGTAACACCGAAGTAATTGAATGAGCTCGGCATGATGATTTGGAGTTGAACTGAGCTGCAACTGAGTGCTGGAGTAATGAGGGGGGTGAGGTGGCTCATCCTCCCTCATAATGATCACCCAACCAATAGATAACCCACACTTCAACCAAAAACGGATTTGACCAAAAAGGGTAAATTTTTGACTGATAGTTCAACTGTTACACTCCGATACTTGATCTGAAACTGACCGATATTGATTGGAATCATCATAAATGCTCCGTTCCATGTCATTTAGCCTTTTATTTCGCTGAATTCGGACTAATTTGGAGAGATTTGGATTTTCTCCAAAATAATCATTTTAATTATTTAATCAATAATTTCCCCAAAACTGACTTTTTTGAGAAATTATGCGTTATGTGGCCGAATGATGATCTGAAAGTTAGATCTGGCTGGCTGGTTGATCAAGAATGATTTTTGGCTTAAGGTTAGAGCCTTAAATCACTGAATTCGAGTTCCGGATGACTAACTTATTATAAATTGAATTTTTCCATTTAAATTATGGAAAAATTTAATTACAAACTTAGGGAAAATTAAAAAAATTAAAAAATAAAATTTTTGACGCGTCCGGTAAAATTTTTTCAAATTTTTTCTGAGGGTCCTAGTGACTTAGGACATGACCATGCTCTATTCTAATAATGTCTAGTAGGTTTATATATACTCAGTTGGGCTCTAATAACCCCCTAAGGCCCAGAATTCAAAATCGGGCATTCTAGCTTTGGAGAAAGCGGGAGAAAACCTCGTCAATTATACTCGGCTATAGGCAAAGCATAATTGTCAAGGGCAAAAAACTCCCTGGAATACCTTAGTTGAAATTCTACGTCTTAGGGGACCGAACCACTCAAAACACCCCACTAGCACATTTTATTACAAACCTTGCGGGGCCATGGTCAAAATTATTCAAACAAAAAACCGACTAGCCAAAACAAGCTAGTCACAAAGGCGGATCATCTGATACATTGGAATCAAACATTTATCATGTTTGTCAACTGGCGGCTCCTCAGCTAATCCAACTATGGTACAAATAAGTGGATAACAACTACTTCTATTCTCCCTAAGGAGGGCAAAACCAATGAGTATAGATCAGGAACTTCCAAGTCTAAGTAGGGACATCAATACATAATACAAATACATCCAAGTCCATATAATTATGACCGCCAAATCATGACACTACATGTTAATACATGTCACAATGATGAATATAAGAGCAATGATAACCATAACACAATATAATACAATCTGAGTCATAATCATGCATATAATCCACAGGATGCTTCAAATTCACTGATACCGGTTACTGAATATGCCTCCCCTTAATTAGGTTGTAAAAAGCCCTAGGTGCCCCTCCCTGATTGCAATACCACTTGAAGGGAGCTTGTATAAATCCTTACATCGAAAGTCAAGCCACTGGACTTTAGCTTGTCTAAATCAGTGGTAAGTTGTATATATACAACAATGTTAGGTCCTTACAGCACTAACAAGCAGTGTAAGGTTGTAATGTAACAGGCTTCGGGTACCTTGCATATAATCCATCTGAACCATCATCTGTCCAATGAGAAAGTGTTGATATAAAACTGGGCATCGATAACTGCTCTGTAATGACGAAATGGCTACATCGGTCCTCAAATCTGAGTATCCTGAGACTCAGTCTTGACATGGGATAGTACAATAGTCCACAAATGAAATAATGATCTGTCAAAACTGCTCATCTCAGCATCTCATATGTAAGAGATCTGGCTGAAAGATGCATTGTATCTAAAAAATAGAATATGGTAGCCTGACTACTATATATGTGATAACAAGCCTCTAGCTCACACTCGAAGAACCTTGAAAGTAACTTCCTCGGCCACATACCCTCACAAGCATCCATGCTGGCTGCCATGTACTTAGCCTCTGTCGAGCTCAATGCAACTGACTTCTGCTTCCTGATGAACCAAGAGACAACCCCTGATCCAATACTAAAGCAGCAACCCGAATTTCTCTTCCGGTCCTCTACACATCTTGCCCAGTCAACATTAATGAATCCTACTAACTGTACACTCCTCCTGCGCTCATAAACCAATCCATACTCCACTGTACCTCTGATGTAGGAGGATTCATGGACTCCGAACACAATATCTCAAGAAGTGGTACCTGATGTCTATGTGTTTGCTCTGGTCATGGAACACTGGATTTTCAGATAGCCTGATGCCACTCTGATTGTCACAGTGAACTACTGTAGCCTCTAGCTCACACTTGAACATCGCTGAAAGTAACTTCCTCACCCACATGCTCTCACAAGAAGCCATGCTGGCTGCCATGTACTCAGCCTCTGCCGAGCTCAATGCAACTTACTTCTACTTCCTGCTGAACCAAGAGACGGCCCCTGATCCAATACTGAAGCAACAACCTGAAGTGCTATTCCGGTCCTCTACACATCCTGCCCAGTCAGCATCCGTGAATCCTGCTAACTGTACACTCCCCTTGCACTCATAAACCAATCCATACTCCACTGTACCTCTGATGTAGCGAAGTATGTGCTTCGCAGCTGTCCAATGCACTCTCCGAGGGTCCACCATGAACTGACTAAAAGAGTTGACTGCAAAACTGATGTCTGGCCGTGTGTTGACCAATTACATAAGTGATCCGATAAGCTGACGATACAAGGTAGGATCAAATCCGTCTGACCCTGATGCATCAATCTTCCTCCAGTTGGAAACTAGAGGTATGGCCATAGGCTTGCAGTCCTCCATTCTGAATCTCTTCAAGATCTCTACTGCATACTTTCCCTGTCCAATGAAGAAGCATCCATCTCTCTGCCAAACCTGCTAGAACACTTTGTCTTAGTGTCTTTGCAGAGTCGAAATAGGGCTCTCCTCTAGAAGGCTTAGGCTTCCGAAGAAATTGGGGACTAGTGACTAAGGTGACAGTGGTCACTTTTCCCTCATATGCTTACCGGTGGCTTGGACAACCATTTCAACCGGTAACACGGGGGTTTTCATATCCGAAAATATTGGTGTCTCTTTTGATATGATTGCTGTTCTATTT
Organism: Pseudotsuga menziesii; assembly: GCA_001517045.1. NCBI lineage: Eukaryota > Viridiplantae > Streptophyta > Pinopsida > Pinales > Pinaceae > Pseudotsuga > Pseudotsuga menziesii. The sequence goes on from LPNX011170787.1 coordinate 1,183,476, forward strand.
TTCTTAGTGTTTATTTTTCCACTGCAATATTTGTGAAGAAATTCATTTGTGGTTTCATTTGCTGTTCTATGTAACTCAAGAGTGGGTTTCAAGGAAATTTACAGATCATGGGATCAAATAAGACACTTTTTATTTTTCATCTTGCGTGTATGAGCTAAAGTGGGAAGTGATAAAGTTCTAAGGCACAAATAAGTCGTCATTTGTGCTTTATAACATTAAGTAAGGGTTTGGGTGGTAACAGGTTGAATCGCCAATTGTTGGCCGTGAGGGCGAGGACGAGGGTATTACTGTCATGTAGCTGTTTTAATTGAATTATGTACATTTCCTAATTCTTGCATATATTCTGTCACATGGACAAAAAATATAGACTACACACTATCATGGACTAGAGTTGGACAACGATAAAATGATGTTTTTACATGAGAAGTAATTCTATACTTGGACAAGTTCTTATGAGTTTTAATTCAGAACAACAGCTCTTACAGAAACAGAGCATAGTTTATAGTTATACGTCTTAATGTATTTATCTATACGGCTAAACATGCTTCCTTGCACATTTGCAAGATTGATTGATTGTGTTTGTAAATTTCATTTTCTTTTTCTTTATGAGTTCATGTCATTTTGTTTCATGTTTTAAATTTAAGAGTATTTTATCTGAGGGATATTTTGGATGGCAGAAAACAGCAGTTCCCAAGTTTCGAAGTGCTCCACTAACAGTTGCACTTCTTGAATTGAATCCTCCTCCATATGATTTTGTAAGTTACTTTACTGTATGGGTAGGATGCATGCACATCAACTTCTATCAAATCTCACAATTATAGTTTGCTGCCATGATATTTGATGACATTGAATGAAAATCGTCTTATCATTGTGTTGATTCCTTTCATGAGCATTTTTAATTCAGTGAACATTTATAATTGTGCATGAATCGTGCTAAATGCCATCTCTGTGTTGAATTGACAGGATGCATTAGAACCGCATATGAGCAAACAGACTCTGTCTTTCCACTGGGGAAAGCATCATCGAGCTTATGTTGATAACTGTAACAACCAGATTAAGGATACAAAGCTGGAGGGGTGTAAATTAGAGGATATTATTAAGGAAACATATAACAATGGTGATCCTTCTCCAGTTTTTAACAATGCTGCTCAGGTGCGTGCTAATTTCATATAAAACTTACATTTTCCATTTGTTTATGGACTCAAGAGGGAAATCACACACCAGCCCCCATCATTTGGTAACTTTAATTCATATATAAAAAGTTTCTGTTACTAATAGCTGTTATTTTTTTTATGTCAAAAACATTGGAATGACGATGCAGGCAAAACTGAACTTGGTCATACCTTGCATCATGTCTGATATTTGCATATACTATATAGATTCTATCAGTTAATAAATTGGAAAATATCAAATGATCTAGCCAATGTTCTTTCCAACATCATATGTGCCCACAGACTGTTTCAGAGACTAGAATGCATATTATAAACTTTATGTCATCATTAATTTTGACGATTGCACCCATAACAACAAATGCAAATGAAAGTAGCTGCTAGCAAAGTAGCAACTAATGTAAATAAGGACATTTTTTCTGATCTTAGACAATAGCCATTGTTATATCAATAGAAGGGAAACCTTCATAAGATTTCAATACCAAGATGAAACAAGGGACTAACACCCGCATAGTGTTTGAGAGATCTACACTAGATTGCATATTATAAACTTTATGTCATCATTAATTTTCAAGATTGCACCCATAGCAACAATTGCAAATGAAAGTAGCTACTAGCAAAGTAGCAACTAATGTAAATAAGGACATTTTATTTGATCTTAGACAATAGCCATTGTTATATCAATACAAGGGAAACCTTCATAAGGTTTCAATACCAAAATGAAACACTGGACTAATATCCACATGGTGTCAGTTTGTTGAAATATTTTAGCTAATCTTCACTTGTGGCCACATGCCAGCCCACTTTGTGGGTAGTTGAGGCTCGTCCTGGGCCAACCAGTAAGTAGTAGTGGGTAGTTACACCATTATTACATTTTATTATACTTTATTGTAATTTAGGGTAAGTTCGGCCTAGCCTCCCCCTTGGGGTTAGTCCCTTAAAGCTAGTAGGAGTGGTATAATTACACCACATATCTCATTTGTGCAATGATCAGATTCATGTGTGTATAATCAATCTTTGCCTAAGGGCACCTACATCAATTTACTGTACTTGTGTTGCCTCTCTCGAAGTCTTTTTGTGCTGTTGCTATTTTTAGCTTGTTTATTGGATTAAGGTTTGTTGGAAAATTCACTGTAAATTCTCTACCTCATGATTTCTAACATGGTGTCAAAGTTAGTGTCGATATTTCTTCCTTTATCCAGCCCCCTTTAATTTTGTAAGATCTGACATTAAGGTTTCAGCTTTGTTTCAAAGGTGGTACAGATCTGAAATTAGGGGGTTCCAGCACCCTTTTTTGGAACAGAAATCAGTTTTTTTAGGGCTTTTCACTCTTATCTTTACTACCACTCCCTACTTGCTAGTTTGTTTTGGGTTTCTTGCAAATTTAAGGAAGTTTGCTGTGATTTTGATCTCTTCTTAAGTGATGCACATTTTTTTCATTTTAATTAAGCCACAAGTTGCTGCTGATCTGCACTGGTATTGTGACATCTATGGATGGAAAATGGATTTTTCCTTGCCTCAATGGGGCTTGTTGCTGCTTAGATCTGCACGTGAACGAAAGAAAAATATCAACTCACTGAGAGAGGCCTTGGGGGTAAAGTTAACAAGTTGGGTGCCACTGTGACCACAATACTCAACTCCTTTTGCTTAGGCCAACTCCCAAACAAAAGCCAAGGGAGGTAGACTCTAAGAAATCTAAGGATGGTCACTTTGGAAAAAGCAACTTAGGAGTTGATAAAAGAAATTCGTAAATTAATACAGCAATATATCTGACAAGTAAATCAAAGAAGCAATCACTAAGGAGATCAAAGCTTCAACATGTATATCATAGCGACGAGTGCTTTAACCATTGGGCAAAAATGATACAATTGCAGAACTTGAAATATTTGCAAGCTACACTATGGATTAATTTACCAACAGAAAGGAAAGTTATCTAATTACTAGAAAGCGGAAGCAAAGTCAAATTGTGAACTCGCTAGAATGAGGATTGATGTTACTTGTTAAATGGAGAATCGTCGAATTGTGAACTTGCTTGGTGTAGGGATCAACTATTTGTTACTTGTGGATTATTAAGGGGAAAGGGGAGTTTCTATATATGCAAGTACATGGAAACGAGCCAAGATGTCAATTGTGGTAACCACATGAAGAGGGGACTAGATCAGAGTTGTAGGGAATGTCCAACACAATACACCAAACGAGACTGTAGCTTGACGACTCTCAACGGTCACTACCTAGTATGGTCCCTAACTAGAGAATTTGCTCACAGAGTGATATTTCCATGGATCTTTATAAATGCCGTAATATGTCTTGTTATCACCCACCTTGTAGTTGCCTGTGTGAGGTGGATCCAGGATGGATGGTAGAGGGGCAAGCAACTAAGGGGTGGAACCACGACTGCCAAGACTCCCAAATGGATGGTTGTCACGCCAATCAAGGCAGCCTTCACTTTATGTTATCCTAGTCCTAGACAACAATGGGGGAGACCCGGATCTGCTCTTGACAGGAGAGATCAGACCTAGACACCAGAATAGATCAAATGGGGCTTTAAAGTATGTAAGGTGCAAAGTAAATGGAAACCCTAGCTCTAGGGTTTAGGTACTAGCAAATGATTGAGATGACCACTGTTTTGGGAAACGTAACTATGACAGGGTAAGCAAGGACAGAGTTGGGATTGTCTAGTACCAAGGAGACAGACTCAGTGAAGGGTAGGTAACTTGATTTGTAAATGAATGTTGGCAAAGGAAATGGGAGTGAGGTCAAGTTAGGGCTAGTGCTAGCTAGGAGATCAGTGACTTATGTGCATTGAGCAATGGAGTCAGCATCAACCCAACGTTTCAGTGAACCCACCTGGGATATACCTTGATCTATGGACCCAGAAAGGTTTTAGCCCAAAAAAATCAGGTTACAAGAAAACCAGCTCAATGGAGGGCTAGCGCTAGGGCTTAGAGAAGCAGATCTGCAGTTCTAGGGTCACCAGGAGGCTAACAACTCAGCGTTGAAGGAGAAATGAGGTCAGGGTAACCTGATTTTCAAACCCAAATTAGAAATTCAGCAGAAAAACCAGATCTGGAAAAGTCAAAATCTGATGAGGGGGCTAGGGGGGTTGAAAACCAATTTTTCAGATTTAGGGCAAACCGGGAAGAACTAGCTCAGCATTCGGGGTGTTCTGGAGTGCTTAAGCCCTGATCTATCCGCCTATCTTGTCAGATTTCAGAAAAAATCAAATCCAGAAAAATCCAGTTTTTAGTGAGGGCGCTAGGGCTGTTTCAGTAAAAAACTCAGATCTAGGTCAAACTGGCAATAATTTGGACAGCGTTGGGGTTGATTTGGACTGTGTGGGACCCGATCTATCCGTTTGTGAAGTCAGAATTCAGAAAAAGTCAAAACCTTATCAGGTCAAATTTTTAGTGGAGGGGTTATGCAGTTTTCTGGCTAAAAATCAGATCTAGGTCAAACCAGCAGGAGTTTGACCAGCGTTGCAGTAGATTTAGTGAAGGGGAGGCTCGATCTATGAAACCCAGATATGGTTTGGCCAAAGATTAGACGATTCCCAGATTTATTGCTTTTTAGGGTTTTTAGTATTTAGGAGTTTTCAGAAAATTTGAAGTAAAGCAAGGTACAATGGAATAAGATTTGAAGAGAAGAGACTTACCTGATAGATCTTACCTGGAAATGCTTGTAGAAGTCTTTAACAGCGATGATCTTTGCTATCCCGATCAATTCTGGAAGATCCCAATGATTTCTATGGAGGATGTAAGCCACAAGCCACCAATGCGCCCCCTATCCTGCATGAGCAAACGTCAACAATATCAGATTTGCCAATACGAGATAAAGAAACCAAATGCTACAAGAAAGTAAAACGAAGTAATCATAAATCGTAATGAAATTAATGAAAACCCCCTGATCCAAGACGAAGAAAACCAAGCGAGTTGAGGTCCCCCTGCAAAAATGCTCTAGCCAAAACGCCCTCCTGTAGGCAAAACAATGATAGCAAAAAAAATATAGATCTCACAAGAATTTCCACAATGCTAGGAAGCTGAAGATTATCCAATCACCATTTGAGAACATTAGATGCAAAGCAGATCCAGAAAATATCCACAAAAAAAGTCTTTCTATTATTTAGATCCAAGAGCCAAAGACCTTTTACAAATGAGAAGCTCTCTCCTTTAAATAGAAATGAGAGAACCACAATCATAACCGAGTCCTAACCACTTTCAAAACGAGTGGCTAAGATTAAAAGATGAAATGTTTTAATCAATGGTTGAGATGAGCTCAACATACAACACATGGATCAATATAACCATAATTTACCAAAGTGGACTAAACCACCCATAAAAAGGTAACCCACTCAACAAGAAATAAATGAAGCACATGGTGGGTCCAAGGAGTGTTTGACTAACTTTCTCTGGCATTAGAGGAAATTTGGGGTCTAAAATGGGTCTTATAAGAAAATGTGCCAACAATAAATTTTGTGAGTTGGAATTCAAGAACCAATCAATAAAATGAGTCAACCATAATGGTTGAATTGACATATTTGTCATAAAAGAAAACTACTTTTTTTGTTCGTATTTTCGACATATCTCCCTGTGTTTTTACACAAATTTCAAGCGGAAGAGCTCGTTGGATGCGGAATAATTTCGCATCCAACGAGTACCCACACTGCATACTTTTGATGGACCCCGCTACCCCAAAAACAAGAAATACCTAAAAAAACATGATGATGTCTACCCCAAAAACAAGAAATACCTGAAAAAACGTGATGATGACATCATCATCACGTTTTTTTAGGGATTTCTTGTTTTTGGGGTAGCGGGGTCCATCAAAAGTATGCAGTGTGGGTACTCGTTGGATGCGGAATTAAATTCCGCATCCAAAGAACTCTCCCGCTTAGAATTTGAGTAAAAACACAGGGAGATATGTCGAAAATACAAACACAAAAAATAGTGTTTTTCATTCTTGCTCCAAAATTAATAACTATTATTTTATTATTTTCTTTAGCAGGCCCATTTTAGACCCCAAATTTCCTCTAATGGTGTCCATGGCACAATAAAATAATATAATAGTTTAATTTTTTGACTTTATGCCTCCTTGAGGAAATCGTGAGCCTCCCAAAAGCTCCAGAAAATAATATAAAAATTCCCAAAAATAGGTGTGGGCCCAATCAGGTGCTGCAACTGCTGGAGAAGGTGTGGAGGACATCACTCTCATCATTGTGACTTATCCCATGTAATTTCCTTGCCTCAGTAACCCAAATCGATTTCTTCAATAGCCATTTAATCATTTTTTAATCTGCTTCGGGAAACGTGATCCTGCCAAAACAGCCTCCTAAGTTGCCTGCGTTGTCAAACTGATCCCACCAAGCTCTCTAGGATAGGGGTACAATGGTATAAACAAGTGGCTGCACCCCCTATGCCCATACAACGCCCCAGGAGATCCAATTAAAACATCTCCTTGCTTAGACAGATCAACCTGTGAAGAAAAACTGCATCAGAGAGGCGGAATGAGCTTGATCATATCTATAAGTGCCTGGAACTAGAAATAAATTGTCTTAATAGACTCAGAGAGTCCAAATCCATCTAAGGTGTATACTCATACCACTCACAGGTCTCTATTTGATCATCAATCATATCCAATAAACAACATAACCATTTGTAACTGATCAGACACCAATAATAACTCAGACTGTCATCCATCTGCTACAAGTGTAAAAGGCTAAGACATGCTCTACAACTCATTCAAGTAACAATCACAACAAGTAGCATTCATTTCCCTGGCGGTGCATCAACCAATACATATATAAGGCTTTATTTATTATTACTCAGACTTAGACTTTCAAGACTATACTCACTTCATAATTGTAGCCAATTTGCTAGTGAAGGGTGAAGGGTGAAAATGACAAGGCCAAGGCAAATGATGACTTCCTACTTAACATCATGACACTTTGGATAATGGAAAGGGAATACTCACTATAACCAATGTCGGACAAACAACAACACAAGGAATGGCAGTGCCTCACAAATGGGTGAGTTCTTTAGAGAGTGCTTATTCAACTTAGGCATCATGACTACATCAAGCTTGATCCAAGTTCATTAGGATCATCATTTTATTCCATGGCCTTTTTGGCCTTTATGACCCTTTGGGACTTCACCAGTGCTTAAACGCACAACTAATCGTAGCTTTCATCTGGGACATATTTTTATAAGGTCAGCATACTTTTAATCATTGCTTTTTTGGACCTTTTCTTATACTCTTCAAGGAGTATTTTAGCATTTCATTTCTCTTGCCCTCTTTACATATGTTAAGAAACACAGTTTTATAATTTTCATTTTTCATGGGCGCATATTCAATATTTTCAACACAGGTAGTACATGAGTTTTTAGTTTTAGCCAACAACATCTCAAGTGATTAGGGGGAGTTCTACACAGTGCCAAACATCGGGACAACCGACCAGAATGATTTAGGCATACTATCCAACTTACCAAAGGCAAGTTTTGTCACCAACTCAGAGCCGAGACACAATAGAGATAGGGAGGCTTGTCCAACAAAAGTTCTAGCGGGGAGAAAGATCCTCCATGCCATAAGTCAAGAAGTCAGTCGGGTTGAAAACTAAACTGGAAGGTAATGGATGTGTGAAGACAATGAATGATGGAGCCAACACTAGCAAGCCAAAACAATGGTGGGAATGACTACCTCTATTCTCCCTAAGGAGGTTAAAACCAATGAGTATAGATCATGAACTTCCAAGTCTAAGTAGGGACATCAATACATAGTACAAGATACAACCAAGTCCATATAATTATGACCACCAGATCATGATACCACAAGTCAATACATGTCACAAAAATCAGCATAAGAGCAATAATAACCATCACACAATATAACATGTTGAGTCATAATCATGCAATATAATCCATCTGAGACACCATCTATCCAATGAGAAAGAACTGATATAAAATTGAGCATCAATGACTGCTCTGTAATGACATAAATGGCTACATTGGTCCTCAAATCTGAGTGCCCTGAGACTCAGCCCTGACATGGGAGAGCACAATAGTCCACTAGTATAAACATGATCCATCAAAAAATGCTCATCTCAGCATCTCATATGTAAGAGATCTGGCTGAAAAATGTACTGTGTCTGGATAATATAATATGGTATCCTGGCTACTATATGTGTGATAACATGTCTCTAGGGAGGATTAGTTTTAAGTTCAGTTAATGTGAAGTTTTTTAGAATGTTACTTAGATGGAATTAATTGGAGAATTGCAACATGCGTAAATAAATGAGCATAATGGACCTGCATGTGAAGATTTTATGGTAAACTTATAAGTCTCATTTATGTGTTTTGTCAAACATTTAGCATCTTTGAAATTGTGATGATTGTGAATAATTTTAGATTTAAAAGATTAAAATACACATGCTAAGCACTTCAACTGAACAAATTCTGAGCATAAACAATTTACATAGTGATTTAGGTCCAATGACCAGAGAAAAATCCACACTGGGAAAACCCTTGAGATATTTTATTAAGAAGAGAAGTCTGAAATTTCTTACACAAAAATTTGTCTTTCCCTAAACTAGCAAAACAAGACAACTTATCTTCAGCAATCTGCTGCCTTGATCTCAGTGCCACTGAACAGCTGTACGACCTTCCCACACGTGCTAGACTGCTGTTGTATCGTCTGCTCTCTGTCTGCAATAAATGCTGACTCATTTTCTGTGCCTGCATGTGCCAGAATAAAGGTTGTATGGTCCAGTCAGACTGTAATTAACACTGTCAGCCTACCTTGATTTTTGTGCTCACACATGCCAAATCGTGTTGCTGTACGGCCTCTTCCAGTCTGCCTTGGAAAACGTGCAGAACAGCTAGGTTGTCTTGGAAATTGTGTTGTTGAAGCTTGCTGAGTTTCTTAGGAAATATGCCAAGTTTCTCTCTTGAAAAAGTTCTTTTCTCATGACCTCTCTTTTTCTCTTGGTGTTTCTTCTCTGTCCCCTAAACTCTTCTTATAGTATAAAAATCCCTAACTACCTTTAACCAACTCATCTAATGGATGAGATTGATCTTAATATGAAGGTACATATTAAAGGCACAAAAAAACACTTTTTATTTATTAATGTGCACTTAATGCACTTTAGGACTTTATACACAAAGTCATAACATAAAAAAGACACTTTATTTACATAGCTCACTTTATACATAAATAGACACCAAGGGCAGCAACTTAGTCCCCCCCCACGACAAACACACTAAAAAATTGTAAGACCTCCAGAATGATGATTTTCTAACAGCATGCAGTAATAATACAATGGGAAAACAAAGAAGACTAAGAAAATCAAAGGTTAATTTTAGAGCACCAAAGGAAGTGTGGTTTAATTTAAGTTAGGAATTAATATAGAGTTAGCATGCAAAGTTAGATGCAAAAATTGACAAATGAAAAAAATGAGATGCGGGGAGTAGGGGGGATGTAACACCACTACCCTACAGGACTGGTTACAAACTCGAATTGGAGCTTCTGAGTAGTGCTTACTGTTGGTCCTTGTTATCACGGATCTTGTAGTTTCCCCGGTAGAGTGATCTTGTACAGGATGGAAGAGGGGCCAGGCAACCAAAGTCGTGGCCTACAAAAACCCTAACTCCCAAAAATGGATGGTTGTCACGTTGGTTAGGACTTCCTTCGCTTTATGCCATTGGAGAATCCCAAGTGACAATGGGGGAGACCCAGACTTATCCTGAAAAGACAGACCTAAAGCAAATCACCAGATCAAACCCCGACGGAGAATACGTAAGGTGAGTGCTTGAAACCCTAGATTTAAGGGATAAGCCACAAATTAAGGAGCCTTGAGTATAGGTGGTTACAGATGTTGGTAATGTTACTCAAGTAAGATAAAAAAGTGACTTATAGAAATCGAGATCGAATCTAGGATTAGTGTGCTGGTTCAAATGATCAAACCCGGGACCTTGGGGGATTTAAGTAGACAAATGAGAAAATCCCAGGACGAGGTTGATATGGAGAATTAAAGATTCCCGCTTATAGACTTGGATGAAGGATTCAACAATCAGAGAAAATGCAAGTAAAACCGGAAAAACAGACACAAAGAAACTGGCTTCCAGACTAAGAGGGGCGTTACCTCACTAAGGGATCAGTGATTGCAGATGGGTAAATGGAGTCCAATGCTAATGCCTAAGAGGGAGAGGGGATTTTTTGAGATGTACGACAAAACCCAGATCGCCGAATTTGCAGATTCCCAGTGCAAATCGATCTAGTGATTTTTCCTACTTCTAATAAGGGTTTTTTTCCAGTAAATTTGGTACGTTTTCTGGTGGTGATGAGAAAATCGAAGGACAGAGAACTTACCTAAAAAACGTACCTGAATCATGTTGATGACCTCCTAGATGATGAAGAATGCTTTCCTTCTGGTCAAATGAGAGTTCCGAGCAAGATTTTGATGAAGTGTTGCTTCAGTCAATGCCCTTAGTGCCCCCCTTCGCACCTGTCACACCAAAGAACTCAATCGGTACAAAAAATAAACGAGATCTGCAAGCTAAAGAAAATAAAAGGAAAATAAAATCATGAAGAAGTTGCTACTCCCTGATAACCAACATCAAGTTTCAGCAACAGAGTGAGTCTCCCCACCAATGCGCCTCTCTCAGAATCGCCTTCTTCAACCAGCAGATAAACGAGTACAAGAAAAAGGTGCAAATCTATGTTGGATTGATCTCAGTGCAGAAGAATAACAATGCCAGTCATCATCTCATTCGTTCATAAAACAAGAAGCGTGTTGTCCCAGAAAAATTATCTTTATTTAATATTTCGGTGCTAGAGCTCATGATTTACAATGGGGGGGATCACCTCTCTTAAATAGCTTGAGAGTGTGTCTAGACTCCACATTTTACCTAATTATCATCCAACGGTTGAGATTAAGACATCATCAATGGTGGAGATCATCAATACAAGGATTAATACATGGATTGAAATAACCACATCAAAGGGGAGGCGTACTTTTTCTCAAGGACGCCTCCTTAAGGTGGAAATCATGATATAACATGATAATACATGAAAGGGGGTCACTAGGGGCTTAATTCATCCTAGGTCCCATTACAACCTCATAATATAAGATATGGCCATATAATACATCATCTAGCCAAGTTGAGGGGCACCCCTTAGGGGACGTCCTCACTAACTGAGCCACAATAAAATAATCCGAACCAAATGTTGACTGAAACTGCTGACGAACTATCCAGGGAGCTAAGATGCATCATCTGAGAAGTTTCCTTGCCATTTCCTTGACCCAACGGGCCAAATCAATTTTTTCAGTGAATTTCCTAGTTCATTTCTGGTGGTACATTCTCTGAAACTGAATAAAATCATCATAACTCTGTCCAGGATGAGAACTGGGGAAAACTAAATGTTTTGGATGATTTGGAGACATATAAGAATGGTATAAGTGACTACTCATACTCCCTGGAACACTGCAATGCTCTAGGAGAACCAAAATCACTGCCATCTGTAATAAAATTGATCATTTGGCCAATAACAAAGTGATAATAATCACTGATCATGAGATTCGGGGCCAAACTCTCAAAACTGAAAGTGTGGTATTCGTCTTGGGCATGTCTGGAACAAATATAAGCAATGTTTTTTTTTTAGTCATTGCCTTGGGAACCGTGTTTGACTTGGTCAATTGGGTTGACCAGGTCAAAGTACCCAAACTAGATGTAAGACACTGTACCAATATGATCCTGCATGCATCATGCATCCAAGGTAAGAAATGCTCCAATGGTGTGTTGAATTTTTAGCATTAGCATAAAGTTTAAAATTTGCAGATAAACATAAACAATTCAGCAGTGCAGTAAAAAAAACACATTCATCACATTAGCACACATGGACACAATATTTTTCACTGGGGAAACCTTCGAAGGACAAAAACCCCAAAAGCATTAATAGCTCATCTCGTAAATGAGATGGCTTAAGAAATTCTTCAAAAAGTTCCTTAAATTCCAGATCTGGAATTTTATCCACAGTACTATAAAATTTTATCAGTAAAATTCAGACTGATAAATACAAACCACAATTTCCAGAAATACAAAAATTACCCAATTAGGGATTTTTCACAAACTGATCATTTTTCTCTTTTGTTTGCAAAAAATCAGATTGCCTGAGAAAATCTCGGACTACCCAACTATACCTTTAGGATGCCCAACCTATTGCCCGGATACTTCCCTGCCCAAACTGCTTGTCCGCTGCTCGAACTGTCTGCCCGTTTCCCGGCCTGTTTTTCCTGCCGAACCTGTTGCCCGGGATCTGGCAGCTCTGTCTGCATTACCCGACAGCGTTGTACATCTGCCTGAGGGGCAGTGTACACATGCCGAAGCCTGTGGGGCAAGCCCGTAGGCTTCCGGGTCTGCTGCTGAGTAACCCGTGGCCACAGCTTCCCTGTTAGGGCCTGACTTGGGCTATCCGAGGGTTGGCCATGGGCCAAACCCTCATGGGTAAGGCTGAGAGGTTGCCCGAGGTGCCTAGGGTGAGCCCGTGGGCAAGGGCCAAGCCCTAGTATGGCTGCCCGGAAAAGAAACAGAGGCTGCCCGAAAAGAAGGAAGGGGATGTCCAAAAAACCAGTTGCCCGAAAATAGAAAAGGCTGCCCACAAAAAAAATCTCAGTTGCTCGAAAAAATGAAGAAGGCTGCCCAAAAATGGAATGCTGAAGATGGCTATGCAAAAATGCTGAAGATAGACTTTGCTGATAAAACCCTGGCTGAGGGTTTGAACATAAGATAGTCTTCTTCACCTGTGAGAACAAAAGTGTGTGTGACAAATGAGAAGGCTTGATCTTCTTTTATAGCCTTCATTCACCTGTAAGTGTACAACAAATTATGAAAGATTAAAATCATAATATTTTTAATCTTTTCCTAATTTCACTTTCACTTTTACCAAAAGTGTCTTTTTATTTTTCCTTTGACTTTTATAAGGAGTCCTTATTTATTTTGACTTTCACTTGTGGTCATTTTCCTGTGGTTAACAAGTCTTTATTTATTTTGACTTTTGACTTTGACCTTTTTCCAAGAGCCCTTGTGGTCATTACCTGTGGTCCTTTTTTATTTCAAAGGTGTTATCCAACTTTTTGTACCATAGTTGGGTTACTTGAGGAGCCGCCGGTTGACAGACTTGTTCAAAGCCTGATTCCAGTGTATCAGTTGATCTGTCTGCTTGTCTAGCCAATATTGGCTAGTCACTTTTTTATTTGAATAATTTTGACCATGGCCCCGCAGGGTTTGTAATAAAATGTGCTAGTAGGATATTTTTGAGTGGTTCGGTCTCCTGAGACAAAGAATCTCAAATAGGGTATTCCAGGGAGTGTTTTGCCCCTGACAATTATGCTTTGCCTTCAGCCGAGTATAATTGACGAGGTTTTCTCTTGCTTCCTCCAAAGCTGGAATGCCCGATGTTGAATTCTGGGCCTTGGGGGGTTATTAGAGCCCAATTGAGTGTTATAAGCCTACTAGACATTATTTAGATAGATCATGGTCATGTCCTAAGTCATCTGGACACATAAAAAATTTCGAAAAAATGTTTTTCGAACAGTGAAAAATTATTTTTTAATTTTTTAATTTTAATTACTTTTCCTAAGTTTTTTGGGTTAATTTTTCCATAAATTTAATGGGAAAAACCCGTTCGTGATCCGGACTTCGAATTCAGTGATTGATGGCTCTAACCTTATGCCAAAAATCATTCTTGATCAGCCAACCAGTCAGAACCAGCTTTCAGATCAGCAATCGGACACATAATGCCTTTTTACTCAAAAAAGTCAGTTTTGAGTAAAAAAATGATTTTTATTAAAAAAATGATTATTTTGGAGAAAACTAAAACTCTCCAAATTAATCCAAATTCAGTAAAATAAAAGGCTAAATGACATCTCATGGAACACTTATGATGATTGGAGTTATCATAACTCAGCTTCAGTCATCATTAAGAGAGCAATTAATTTATTATTAGTGATCAGACATGTCATCTCCAGCCAAAGATGAGATGGAGAGCTCTCATTGGTTCGATGATTTGATCGAGGTGAAGACTGAAGCTTACACCATCAGTAGGCTTCCCAGACCTAACAAAGTAGGTTTCCAGACCTAGCAGGCAGCTTTCCCATGCAGCAGGGTTGGTTTTTTGGTTTTAGGGTTTTAGCATTCTCTCATTTGTTAAATAGAGGCTCTTTTAGCTTTATAGAGGATGGATTTTTGTGTAGAGAAACTCTGGTGAAAACTTTTGTAATTGCTTATTGCTTCTAGGCAACCATTGGAATAAAATTAAGGCTTTGGAGGCTCATGTGGTGTGATTCTTTGGATGATTGCACTTGATGGATGAGGTGATGTTGTTTTAATGCTTTTATTTCTTGTTTATTTGAGATTATGATGTTATGTTTTAGAAGGCTTCTGTAAGCACATAAGAACAGGTATTTGCGGTTTGCAAGTTAGCTGTTTATTGATTTACTTCTAGAATTTAAAAAAAAGCATTGTTTTATTCAGTTGTAGTTCATGCACTTCTTTATTTCAATTTGTGAACAATACATGATCTAATCTTTGTATGGCAAGTCTATGAGTGTTATTTTGCATATCCTTCCATCCAACCAAGCAGAAGTTCGAGCTCAGCTACATCTTCTTCTCTTGGAGTCAAGTACGTTTTTCCGGTAATTGCATGCTTCACGAGATCGAAGTGCTTTAAAAAGATCCACAGGTTTGACCATTCTCTCCTTGCTTTTATTCATCATTCAAATTAAAAAATCACTATTTTCTTGGGATTAGGGCACGTTTGGGCTAAAGTGAACATTCATTCACTTAGCCTTTGCCCTGGTTGGTTGCCCTGTGCTTTATTTTCAGCCTTTTAGGCCTTTTATTTGCAGCCTTTCCTTCCCTTAGTTCGCTGTCCACTTTTCTCCACTTTTTGCCTTTTTGGACAACCCTCTTTTGCCTCCTTTTTCCACTTTTTGCAGCCCCTTTCTATCCTCTTTTTGGGCCATCTTTTGGGCTGTATTTTCAACCTTTTAGGCCTTTTATTTGCAGCCTTTCCTTCCTTTTGTTCGCTATCCACTTTTCCCCATTTTTACCTTTTTGGACAGCCCTCTTTTGCTTCTTTGTTTCCACTTTTTGCAGCCCTTTTTCATCATTTTCTTCAACCATCTTTTGGGCTGTACTTTCAGCCTTTTTCACCCTCATTTTGCAGCCCTCTTTCTCTGATTTGCAGCCCTATTTCTCATTTAGTTTCCAGTCTTCTTTTGACTTGCCTTTCGCTCTCTTTCCACCCCTCTTGCCTTGCCTTTTTCTTGCCTCTTTTCTTCCTTCTTCTTGGTGAGTTTGGGTAAATATTTTTAGCTAGTTTATAGATTAAATTTCAAGTTATTTTTTATCAACTAATATCATAACAAGTGTGTGTCTAGAGCTCTTAGATTGCAGACAGGTGAAGGAGATCCCAAAGGCCACAAACGAACAAGGAGTGCAAAAAGAACAAAAAGACTGCTATCCCTCTTCTTGCATTCCCTTCTATCCCCGTTCTTCCAAGAAGCAAAGAACACATCATCATTGTAAAAGATTAATAAAAAGAGTCGAGTGGGAGGAAGTCTCATTCCTTTTCTACTTCCCCTATTTTGGGGAAGTGTGTCTTGTGTTCATTTTCATGATTTACTTTAGTATAGTTTTCCTTAAGCAATTAGTTTAGTTCTTTGATTAGAATTAGTTTCATTCTTACTAGTTGCTTGTTGGTATCTTGTTATAAATTGTTAAATCATAAGAAAAACCAAAATCTCTTGAATCTCACCATAAGGTGGATCAAGAGTGCTCTCTGTCGGAGAGTTTTAATCAACCACCTTTCATCTTAATTATTGTGTTTGTTTAATTCAAATCATCCATAAGTAAGACTCTTGAACTTGCAGAAACACAAGTCAAGAGCACTCTCTATCGGAGAGCATCTTAGGTTTGCACAACCCTTGCATTAGTTTCATCTAGATTAGCTAAGTCTCTTGAACCAGTGTCATAAGACGGGGTCAAGAGCGCTTTCTGTCGGAGAGTCTAATTAATTGTTTTAATAAAATCTTCAACACACATATCCCTTTAATTAATTAACTCCTCTCCCTCCTTACCGGAGTATGCTCTGACTGATCCTAGATCGGAGTACCCAGAAATGGCACTGGATATTTAAACCCCGCAAGAGTAACCTAATAACACTTAAACACCCCGTAACCAACGCACCGGCGTTGTAGGGATTCTTCCAAAGTAATTCCTAGTAGAGGTGCCGGAACCTCCCGCTATCATAGATTCTCGGCTAGCTGGTCACGTGACAATATCAGCCTGGGATACTGGGCGGGCCCGACATGTCTTCAACGGAGGCAACTTAAAAGAGTCTCCCGACTTTGATAAACCTTTTTTTTGACACCCTAAAGCAAGACCACTGTTAAAAACTCTTAAAAATTACCAAGAGCATTTGCAAAACCTAACATCCACTAGCTTAATTCCTAGACTTTATTTCACGCATTTATTTGACTCCATAAGGCACTGGTCCTTCGTTATAATTGAGCAATCTTCTATCTTGATCAACTGTCTATGGTTTATTTTTGTTGATTATATTTGAATGCTTAAATTACAAGTCTGGAATATTTGCTTATCTTTCAGTCTTTTGCTAGCAACGTGGATTGCTCTGATTTACGTGTCACATTCATAAACTTAATAATTTCTAATCACAAGTAACTCCTAAACAACACCCATCCGCATCCAAAACATCTTAAAACTTGACTTAAACATTGAGCCATAGAAAACTCTTTGTTAGGGACTACCCACCTTGGCTTCGTTAGGAGTTAGCCTAAACGGAGGAGCTAGGAGTAGGTGACAGTACCTAGCTCTGTGCTTGCCCCCAAGGTCACACCTCTCCCACTTTCTCAAGTGAGGAGACAACTTTCGGAAGATTTCTGCTGCTTGTGTGCAATCGGTGGACAACAAAAGGTACATCATCATAAACCAAGAGAGTTATTAATGCTTTTTATCTCACACACCGTGTGACACCTAGATCTGGTACTAGGGTAACTTGACCAAGGGTAGCTAACCTTGGAGAAGCACACCAAGCCCATAGATCAAGGGTCAGAGTGCCACACTCATGCCCAGACCCAGTCTAGGGATTATTGTGTCTTCATTCTCTAAGAGAATGGCTACTCAGAACTAAGCTGAGTCTACCAGTCCTAGTCTCGTCTACATCGTGGTCCCGGACCAGATGTCTACTCAACACTAGGTTGAGTCTACCCAGGGCAGATCTGGGTCTATATCATGGTCCCAGACTAGATATCTACCATTCAACAGAATGGTCACTCAACACTGGGTTGACTCTTCACTGTGGTCCCAGACCAGGTGGTCCCATTCTCCAAAGAGAAGGGCTCTTGATGCTGCTCAGAAAAATCAACACTCCCTCTCAGGGAGAGAGGCATTCTCTGCCATACCAAGTTTGTCACGGAAGTACACGAACTTTGATGTTGTCAGAGGCTTGGTAAAGATATCTGCAATCTGTTCATCTGTATGAATGTACTGCAACTTCAGAGCACCTCTCTGCACTAGGTCTCTGATGAAATGATACCTCATTTCAATGTGTTTCGATTTGTCATGAAACACTGGATTCTCTGAAAGCTCTATGCAACTCTGATTATCGCAATGGATGATCATTGAGTCAAGCTTTCCCTCGAACAGATTAGATAACAACTTTCTAAGACAAATTGCTTCCTTGCAGGCATCGCTTGCAACAATATACTCTTCCTCAGCTGTACTCTGAGCTATGGAACCTTGTTTCCTGCTGGACCAAGAGATCATAGCTGATTCCATACTGAAGCAGTAACCAGAGGTACTTTTTCGGTCAACTGGACTGCCAGTCCAATCTGAATCTGAATATCCAGATAACAATACTCCACTGCTGGAAGTATACCTGAGCACATAAGTGATAGTCCCTCGCACATATCTAAGTACATGTTTGGCGGCTACCAAGTGTACGTGCTTCGAATCTGACATGAACTGACTTAGTGCATTCACTATGTAGCAGATGTTTGGTCTCGTATGCACGAGATACATCAGGGAACCAATGAGCTGTCTGTATAGAGTAGAGTCCACACTCTGTGAACTAGAGGCTGAGTCCCGCAGCTTTGTCAAGTTGGTGGTCATTGTTATGCTCATGGACTTGCAGTCCTGCATCCCAAATCTCTGCAAG
The DNA here is from genome assembly GCA_001517045.1 of Pseudotsuga menziesii. Lineage (NCBI taxonomy): Eukaryota > Viridiplantae > Streptophyta > Pinopsida > Pinales > Pinaceae > Pseudotsuga > Pseudotsuga menziesii. Next base: position 1,201,871 of record LPNX011170787.1, read on the forward strand.
ATATCCACTGCATACTTTCCTTGTGTTAGGAAGATCTCACCTGGCTTTTGCCAGACTTCTAAGCCAAGGAAGTAATGAATCAATCCGAGATCTTTCATCTGGAATTCAGAGGTAAGCTCCCTCTTACATTGGTCTAACAACTGTTTATCACCTGTAAGAACAAGTCATCTACATATAGAACAAGTATCAAGACATGATTATGAACAACTTTAAAGTACAAGTTAGAATCAACTGTACTTTTGGAAAACCCCAAGCTATGGAGAAATCCATCCATCCTAGCATACCAGACTCTCAGAGCTTGTTTCAGTCCATACAAAGCTATCTTCAGTTTACATACATGGGTCTTCTTCCCATGAGTAACAAAGCCTTCAGGTTGTTCAATATAAACCTCTTCCTCAATCTTACCATTGAGAAAGGCTGTCTTTACATCCATCTGATGTAACTTCCATCCGAATACTGCAGCAAGTGAAATGATGGTTTTGATGGTAGTGTACCTAGCAACAGGTGGAAATGTCTCATCATAGTCAATGCCTTCTTTCTGAGTGAAGCCACGAACTACGAATCTGGCTTTATACTCCTCCACACTGCCATCTGCAGCATGCTTGATCTGATAAAACCATCTGGAAGTCACTACTGACTTTCTTGTAGGTCTGGGAACAACTTCCCAACACATCATTCTTCATGATTGACTTATACTCTTCAATCATGGCATTGACCCATACCTGTTTACTTACTGCTTCTTCGTATGATGAAGTTTCTGAACTGATAAGTTGACTCATGAGACCAGAGTACTTTTGTGGTCTTATGCTTTCTCTGAAAGTCCCTGGAGGAGCTTTATGCTTCTTGGCTTCTTGTATCGTTTCTCGGTACCAAGCAGGTCTCCTTTTGGAAGGAGGAACTTCAAGTAGTTCTTCTAGTGGAATTTTAATGTTCTCAGGAACATTTGGAGTTTGATCATCAAACTCTTCCTCCCTCTGAATTTTTGAATCTGGAAACTCAAGTGGGGCGACTGCATCTTCCAGTGAAAGCTCTAGTGTTTTACGAAACATCGCTTCCTCATGGAAGATCACATCTCTGCTGACCTCAATGTACCTCTGTCCAGATGTATATACTCGATAAGCCTTCGAGCAATCACTGTACCCAACAAAGATACCTTTCTTATCAGAGGGCTCTAGCTTAGCCCTCTTTTTTTTTGGCACATGAACATACATAGGAGTGCCAAATATCCTCATGTGATCAACTGCAGGTTTCTTCTTGGTGAAGACTTCTTCTGGAGTCTTTTCACCCAAGATAGCATGAGGGCTTCTGTTCTGGATGTACACAACAATTGCTGTAGCTTCAGCCCACAAAGACAAAGAAAGATCTAGATCAGTGATCATGGCTTTAGCAGCCTCACAAATCGTTCTATTCTTCCTTTCTGCAACCCCATTTTACTGAGGGTTGTAAGGGACTGTCAGCTCTTTCTTGATTCCTGCTTCTCGACAAAAATCATCAAACTCATTAGATTCATACTCACCTCCATTATCGGATCTCAACATACGGATGTGCCTGCCAGTCTGATTTTCGATCAGTGTCTTGAACTCTTTGAACTTGTCAAAGGTTTCACTCTTGGCCTTGAGGAAGTAAATCCAAGACTTCTGAGAGTAGTCATCAATAAACAAGACATAATATAAACACTCACTAAAGGAGGGTGAAGACATGGGCCCACAAATGTCAGAATGAATCAAATCCAAAAGGCCTTTAGATCTACTCTTGCTTATGGGAAAGAATTTCTTAGTGTTCTTACATGGAGCACATCCTTTGCAAATTCCTTCATGCTTTGGAGAAACTTCTGGCATACCTGTAACCATCTTCTGCAATCCTGGGAGAGCTGTGTAGTGAAGGTGTCCAAACCTTCTATGCCAAAGTTCACAAGAATCAACTGAATGATGTACCAAAGCATGAGTGGAAACTTTTGAAGCCTTGTAGAGATCTCCCTCTCGAACCCCAATCTATACTGCTGAGTCTAGATCTGTGTCTTTTGCCCATAAAAAGATCTTCTTGTCCATAAAGAGGACTCCGTGGCCCTTGTATTCTAAACCAGCAACAAATAACAAATTCTTCTTTAAACTAGGAACATAAAGAATATCATCAACATGAAGAACCGTACCTGAGTCAAGTTGAAGTGAAGTTGAGCCAACTCCTTCAATCTTGTAAGTGGAATCATCTCCAAGTTCTACCTGAGTGGTGAAATTCTTCTTTTTGTAACTGGTGAGGGTACCATGGTTACCTGTCATGTGCCTAGAGGCACCACTGTCAATCAACCAAGAAGTAGAGCAAGCTGAGAAAGAACCAGTTAGAGCAGAAATCAAATAGTACTCTCTTCTAGGCTCATCAGTTTTATTACCCTTGGCTTTCTTCCTCTTCTTTGGTTCTTCATCTTCTTCTTCCTCTGCTTCTGCAGCAGATGCCTGAAACCTTCTCTTGGGTTTCTTCTTGTTCTGCCTGCATTCTCTAGCATAATGTCCAAACTTGTGACAAGTATAACATTCAATCTTAGACATGTCAGAAAACTTACCCTGAGGTTTCTTCCCTTTCTTTTGCTGATGAAAAGGCTTTTTGAACTTCTTGGTCTTTGCTGCAAGTGCAAGGTTATCTTGCTTGATTACCTTGTCATTGTTCCTTGTTTCTTCTTGTATGCAATCATGGTAAAGCCTTTCAAAGGTTGGCTGATTTTCTTGTCCACAGATGGATGCCATGAAGGTTTCCCAAGTGCTTGGGAGACCATCAACCATTGGTTGTACACGATCATCATCATCAACAGTAACATCAATAGCAAGGAGTTGATCTCTTACCGGTTTGATCTTGGTGAAGAAGGAACCAACACTTTCATCTTTGTTCAGCTTCAAAGTTTGTAGCCTCTTCTTCAAGACTCTCTTTTGACTAGGAGCCTTCTTTTCATAGAGGTTTACCAACGTATCATAGCATTCTTTAACAGTCTTCAGAGATGAGATGTTGGGCATCAATTCTTCTCTGATGGAATCATAAATGATTCTTCTAGCCTTACCTTGCTTTTTCTTGTAGGCAAGTCTACCAACATTTGTTGTAGGCTCTTCTATGGCATTAAAAACAATGTCATCCAAGTCATTCTCATCTAGACTGGCTGTCAACCTGGCTTTCCAAGAGTTGAAGTTTGCTGCACTGGAGAGCTTCTCTTTCGGTTTGAGACCATTGGTGGCCATCTCTGTCACTTAACCAAATGTTAGATCTGCAAATCTTATTCCAAGATCTAGTGAGAAACAACAACAGTGTCCCTTAACTGTGTTTTCACATGCTATGCTTTGATACCATGTTGAATTTTTAGTATTAGCATAGACTTTTAAAATTTGCAGATAAACATAAACAATTTAGCAGTGCATTAAAACAAACACATTCATCACATCAGCACACATGGACACAATATTTTTCACTAGGGAAACCTTCAAAGGACAAAAACCCCAAAAGCATTAATAGCTCATCTCATAAATGAGATGGCTTAAGAAATTTTTTAAAAAGTTCCTTAAATTCCAGATCTAGAATTTTACCCACACTACTGTAAAATTTTATCAGTAAAATTCAGACTGATAAATACAAACCACAATTTCCAGAAATACAAAAATGACCTAATTAGGGCTTTTTCACAAACTGATCATTTTTCTTTTTTGTCTGCAAAAAATCAGACTCGCTAAGAAAATCTCAGACTGCCCAACTATACCTTTAGGCTGCCCAAACTACCACTCGGATACTTCCCTGCCCGAACTGCTTGCCTGCTGCCCGAACTGTTTGCCCGCTTCTTGACCTGTTTTTCCTTCCCAACCTGCTGCCCGAGATCTGACAGCTTTGTCTGCACTGCCCGACAGCCTTGTAGATCTGCCCGAGGGGCAGTGTACACATGCCAAAGCCTGTGGGGCCAGCTCGTAGGCTTCTGGGTCTGCTGCTGAGCAGCCCGTGGCCACGACTGCCTTGTTAGGGCCTGCCTTGGGCTACCTGAGGGTTGGCCGTGGGCCAAACCCTCACGGATAAGCCTGAGAGGCTGCCCGGGGTGCCTAGGGTGAGACCGTGGGCAAGGGCCAAGCCCTAGTATGGCTGCCCAGAAAAGAAACAGAGGCTGCCCGGAAAGAAGGAAGGGGCTGTCCAAAAAACTAGTCGCTCGAAAATAGAAAAGGCTGCCCACAAAAAAAATCTCAGCTGCTCGAAAAAATGAAGAAGGCTGCCCAAAAATGGAATGCAGAAGATGGTTGTGCAAAAATGCTGAAGATGGACTTTGCTGATAAAACCCTGGCTGAGGGTTTGAACATAAGATAGTCTTCTTCACCTGTGAGAACAAAAGTGTGTGTGACAAATGAGAAGGCTTGATCTTCTTTTATAGCCTTCATTCACCTGTAAGTGTACAACAAATTAGGAAAGATTAAAATAATAATATTTTTTATCTTTTCCTAATTTCACTTTCACTTTTACCAAAAGGGTCTTTTTATTTTTCCTTTGACTTTTATAAGGAGTCCTTATTTATTTTGACTTTCACTTGTGGTCATTTTCCTGTGGTCAACAAGTCTTTATTTATTTTGACTTTTGACTTTGGCCTTTTTCCAAGTGCCCCTGTGGTCCTTTTTGATTTCAAAGGTACATCATCATAAACCAAGAGAGTTATTAATGCTTTTATCTCACACATTGTGTGACACCTAGATCTGGTACTAGGGTAACTTGACCAAGGGTAGCTAATCCTTGGAGAAGCACACCAAGCCCATATATCAAGGGTCAGAGTGCCACACACATGCCCACACCCAGTCTAGGGATTACTGTTTCTTCATTCTCCAAGAGAATGGCTACTCAGAACTAAGCTAAGTCTACTAGTCCTAGTTTGGTCTACATCGTGGTCCTAGACCAGATGTATACTCAACACTAGGTTGAGTCTACCCAGGGCAGATCTGGGTCTATATCATGGTCCCAGACCAGATATCTACCATTCAACAGAATGGTCACTCAACACTGGGTTGAGTCTTCACCGTGGTCCTGGACTAGGTGGTCCCATTCTTCGAAGAGAAGGGCTCTTGATGCTGCTCAAAAAAATCAACACGGTGTATATCAAAACCCAACTTAAATAATGTTATTCATAATCATGGTGACAACAATAATAATAAGTAAGATATAGTTGTGCCTTTGAAAATCCTTAGGACCTTCTGGAAGTCTCTTGTGCATGCCATGCTTACAAAGTTTAAACAGTGTGCTAATGCTAGGTGAAGGTGGAAAACAAGGCTAAGGTAAAAAGAGATGACTTATAGCTGACTTTGGCCGTATGATCTCTCAGAATGATGACAATTACACACGACCACAATGACATATACATGACAGATGGACAATAGGGGATGGTGGTGTCTCACAAGTAAATGAGCTAATCTGAAAAGAGCCCATTCAACTTTAACAATATGTATACAGGTCACATTCAAGCTAAGAAACAAGCTTTGTGAGGATCTTTACTAGGAACCTTGTGTTGAGTACACAAGAACTGTAATGTAGAGATCCTAGGGGACACTGTGAATTAGCAGTCCCTTGCCCCATTTCACATCAAAACCCGTAGGCTCCGTGAGGTATTAATCATTACATTTCAATAATGGTCAGTAGTCTTTAGATTTAGCATTTATTTTTCCACTACTTTTTAGGCCTTTCACAATTTCATTTTATAGCCCTTTTTGAGTTGTGTCTAAAGACACAGTTGGCATTTATTTGAGGGCTTTGCATTTCAACAGATAGAACTTATAGCACATAATGCATGTAATGATGGTAGACCTATTGCTTCAAGTTTTAGCTGACACTCTTCGTGATAACTCAGAGCTGAGACACAAAAGACATGGGATCCATCATGCATAGGGGTCAAAGTGGAGAAAGTGATCTTCAATCTCATAGGTCTTGATCAAGCAAAAGTCATGGGATAAGGATCAATCATGGATGAACTAGATGTACGGGGTCAAATGACATATGCAACCAACACATCACTAAGGTTTAACATTTGTATAAAGCATGGCATGAGCAATAGTCTTCAATATTAAGTCCTTTGATCAGTCTAAGCACAATTTCAAGCATTAGTATAGATATATAAGCATAGGTCACCATAATCATCCTAACAAGACAAACCTAGGTGTTTAATACACATCATAGAGTAAAAACAAACCTAGGACACATATACCTGTCTCCATCTGATAAGGCCCCTTTGTAACTGTGTGTACCATATATGCTCTGCTACTCTGCTCAAATGAAATAGGTCATTACTGAAAGCATATCAATGGACTAATGAATCTCAGTCCTGGAAAGGAAACTCTGTTGAACAAGGCTTTGAAATGGATGAGGTTGTAATGATCCATGCTAAAACCCCATGTGAAAAATAACTCGAAATAGAATAAGAGATAGATTTGCATGTTGCATCATGGTAGCCCAACTGCAAATGTATATGTGATAACAATCCTTATGGCCAATAGTCAAGCTTACAATTTTGTGGAAGAAATGGAGAGAAAAAAATAAACAATGTTATCTTTTTACCGACTTGAGCCGAATGGACCAAGGGGGAAAACGAGGCTACTTTTTGGGCTGCGTCTTCTCTGTCCTAAATATGCAAGTAAAAGTGAGAAACCAATAGCAAACATACTTTGGAATAAATCCTTTTAATATCTCCTGGATGGGGGCTTAACCTGCCAAAAAATGTTAGACTGGAGACCAATGAAAGATGGGGTTAAAATCTACAAATCTAGATGGATATAAGTGTCCAGACTCCATATCATGAGATTTTCTCACTGTCCAAAGAGTGGGAAGTGTTTTCGCCTTTCACCCACTTGGGGGGGACGTGGCATAAATATTCAAGCCACTCGGAGTGTACTTGGGGGTAAGTCTCGAGTCAAGGCTGTCACCTTGTACTTGACTCTTCCGTTTAGGCCAACTCCTAACAAAGCCAAGGGGGGTAGACCCTATTTAGTTGCTAAGGCTATTAAGTCTTAGTAAAATGGTGATGAATGAGTTTATTTAGGAGTTCGATAAACAAAACTAATACAAGGTATTGCAACGGAATTAAAACACAACAACATAAAGATCAATATATGATATATAAAGCATTTGGGAAACAGATGATTATATCAAGTAAAAAGAAACCAATGCCAAAATGGAGTCCACAGATAAAGATGTTGTTGTATTGCTGAAAGAAAAATGTTGCAAGTGCTCTTGGTCAAATTTTAGATTAATGTGGGGATGAGTTGATTGAATTAAGGGAAAAGGGGACTCCAAATATACTCGAAGGTATGAGGAGTATGTCCAAAATCGTTATCCGATGCGGCTCTCTGAAAGGAATATGTGGGCTGGTTGGAGTCTCTGAGATGTGTTCAACACTACACCAGCAAGGGTGTAGCCTAATGGTGTCTTGAGGTCACTGCCCAGTTGTTCCTGCTTCCTTTGTGGATTTTTCCACTGCAACGGATTAATTTGAGGCGTTGGATTTTTACCTGGGAAGTTAATTGGGGCGTGTAAATATAATTAATCTAGTCACCCACGCTGCTTTTGATGCAACCAACTGTTCGGACAAACCACAGCGGTGTAGAGCATACACAACGAAGTCTAAAAGTTTTTTAAAGATTTTATTAATGGTTTTCTTTTAAAAGAAGAAAAATAAACCTCCAAGGATCTCTTTCGGTTCAAGTGAACCGTCATCGGGAAAGCAATGAGGGATTGATTTTATCAATGTTTTTATTTTTGGTACTTGAATTTAGAATTGAAAGGCGGAAAAAGAAAACAAGGTTATCGAATTATCCTACCATGAATCTCTTTCCCCTTTTGGGTCACTCGGGAAATCGTGGGGTAAGTAGCAAATTTACTTTGCAAAACTGAAAAATTTAAACAATTTTGTAATATAAAACAAAGTACACTACTTGCATATGGATGAATAAAACTATTACTAAAGCAAAAAAGGAAAAAAAGATGCAGATCCCCCTTGGGGGGATGGGGAGTGGGCTCGAAAGAGCTTGCTCGAAACTGCTTTTTATTAAACTTCATTACAACTTGATAGTAAATGCCACTTGGTTCTTATACAAGACAAACCCAAGAGCTTGCAAAAAGGTCCAAAAGTTAGCACGGAAGATGGGGAATCCCCTGGGGGTCTCTGGATGGCCCAAAAATTGCTTTTCGGACAACACCTCCTCCTCTTTTCGGATGGACCTGCTAAAAACCAGCAAGCCATTAAACCCAAAAGATGCTCAAAAACACTTTAAGAGTGTCTTTGAACATCTAAAAAAACTTCTAAAATTTTATAAGTTAAAAAATGATAAAAAAATACAAAGAAATAACCAAGGAAAGGCTTTCCTTGGGATCTTGCTTTCCTTTTGGGCAGCCAATATGATGTGCACTTTATGCTAGATTTAAAATTGAAAACATCGAAAAAAGATCTTTAGACTTTGCAAGATACAAAAAATACTCTTTTTGGACTAAATTTGCAAGAAAAGACTTTAATGGCTAGATCTAATTAAAATATAACTTTTAAAACAGCTAGATCTAGATTAGAACTCAGATCTATGTAATATATTACTCTTGCAACAAGGTCTGAAGACAAAAAAGCAAGTAACCAGGTAAAATTTTAAATTTAGAGGGATGAAGAGATATGGAGAGGAAAGGCTTGTTGCCGCAAAGAGCTAGCCCAAAGGGTTCGTAGTGGGATGCCGAGGGACGATATCGTTTATAGATGTCAAAAGTAATGTGGAGTCAAACTAGATCCACGATTCTTCCCAACCAAGCAACCTGTAAATCACTCAAAGACTTGCAAACCCGTGAGATTCGGTGATTACACATAAATCGAGACTAAAACAACATGCATATAAACTTATAAACATGTCAGATCTATATCTCTAAGTACATGTATTCAAAATAGAAGAAACAAGTAAACTTACTTTTAGCCCTCTATTTCCAAGAATATCCAGAAATGTTGTTCCTGCTGTAGGTGAATGTCCAAGTGCTCAAAACTGCTCTTCATGGTCTAGGAACAGAGACTAATTGCTACGTTTACAGCAAACCCTTGACATACAAGCCCAAAAGCCTTCCCTTATCACCAAGACGTGATGCTAGGCCTCTCTTACTGTATTCAGAGACACCCATGCAAATATTGGGGTAACACCTTGTACATGGAGACCCTTGGATTCTGATCTCACTTAGTTAGACCTTCTCAGCATCGTCCAAACCTGGTCTAGTTGACTATAGATTCCTTTTTGGTTCTTCCAGCAGATCAAGGTACCAAGAGGTAGGAAAACATCAGTGCTACATCCGATGTTAGATTTGTGAGGCCCCAAGGGGGCATCAACTCTTGACCAGCCAGACCTTTACAGTCTTGTCACCTTAGCTACTAAGATAGCTCACATTGCACCAGTAGTCAGGTTACTTCATTGAAGTTATGGTCGCGAACTTTTGTGTATAGACAGTTGTCAGTGAGTCATATCTGATACCTTATCCCTTGGCTCTTCCAGATCATCCGACCAGTTATCTATCAGGCATTTCTTCCCTTCAGCTTTAGATGCTAGGAGAGAGGGCTTCAGGGGATGTTAATCGCCTCCCAGGCAAAACATCCCCCTAGGAAATCCGGTGGCTCTTAAACTTCGATTCTCCACTGCACTTGCATGATTCTAGATTCTACATCATTGCTCTGTTCTCCATGATATCATGATCTCGGTTTTGGTTTCTTCTATTTATAGGATAGATTTGCTTATATCATGATTTTCCAGGAGTGGCTTTACCCACTTTCTAATCTCATTTATGTACTTAGCATTCCGATTGACCTATTTGTAGTCACTTGTTGGAGATTAAAAATTGTCTTATCTTATCTTTATCCTAGTAGGATTGGTATAGATACACCTCATCACTCATTTGTACAATCATCACATTCAAGTGTGTTTAAAAGTTCAATCAGTCTTTGCCTAAGGGAACCTACATCAATTCATCTTACTTGTGTTGTGCTCTCTTGAAGTCTTTTTGTGGTGTTGCTAGTTTCAGCTTGTTTATTGCATTAGGGTTTGTCAGACAATTCACTGTAAATTCTCTACCTTATTATTTCTAACACAGTTTGTCACAGGAGCTCCTTTAATTGCTTTATTCTGTCTAACTTCAGAAATTTAAAGAGAGCAACTACTGGATGTCACAAATTCTTATGCTTATTTATATTATACTGTTCATTTAGCATGAAAAAATATAAACCCAGGGTTGGCCAAACATTGGTGTGCTAAATATTAACCCTCCTAAATCAAAATTTTCATTTGATTTCCATTATAATTAACTATATAATAATTCTGATCTATCTAATTGATGAAGATACAAAAAACGTAGGCCAAGTACAAAACCAAAAATAAAAAGGAGTCCTGGTAAGTTACTCTCTACTATGTAGGCTGCTTTGATGAACTCAATGGCGTTTCTTAATTTGACTGATATTATTGCAAAAAATAATATCAAATTCAACAATTGAGGTAAGAAAATCAAAAGTATATTTTTAAAGTCTTGTTTATTTGTGCACTCACATAAGATTAATGTCGTATACAACTTTGAAGTCTGAATCTAATCTTACTATGGAGAGGTTTAAGTTTTTAACTTTTTCTCCTTCTTCGATTGAGGGCCTTTTCAAAATGCTCAATAAATGACTAAACTGAGATATGATGATACTTGACCTAAACTTTCGAGCTGTATTCTGTAGCAGTTACAGTATATATGCATATGTGTCTATATATCATGTTCCCTTCATTCCAATTAATGAAGTCTCCTGAAATACTTGGTTTGGTATTTTGTGTGGTTAATTGTTAAATCACAACCTTTTACCTGTAGTGTTGGTGATTTGCTGCCTCAATTTTCTTATGCTCTTGGTTTAGTTTTTCACTTTTAGTGCAGAAAACCTAAACTTTACTTATCCTATAAAGTTTACAGTTTTCTACCTTTATTTCTTTATGCTCTTGTTTTGTATGATAATATACTAATTTATTTTCAGCTTGGGTGTTTGCAGGCCTGGAATCACGAGTTCTTTTGGGAATGTATGAAACCTGGGGGTGGGAAAAAGCCCAAAGGAGAGATCCTTGAACTGATAGAAAGAGATTTTGGTGCTTATGATGAATTTCTAAAGGAATTCAAGCAAGCTGCAGCAACTCAATTTGGCTCTGGCTGGGTCTGGCTTGTTTGTAAGTACAATGCCAAGAATATCCAAGTTTTATGGTGTACCATTTTCATATTTTATCAGGTTCTTTGATCTCTCTTGGTGGAAATAGATAAAAAATATTGATTTTTGAAATGCAGGCAAGACATTTTTTGTGTCATCGTTTTTCCATTGAGGATGGTATTTCTCATGAAATTACCTGTTTCTGTCATTGCAGTAAAAAACAATAAACTTGATATTGAAAAAAGTCCAAATGCTCTGAATCCTCTCATCTGGGGTCATACGGTGAGTGCCTATAGACATTAGCCATTCTACTCTTTTTTCTCTTTTCTGATTAAGATATTAAATCTTAAAGGTACCCTCAGTGACTGAGCTACCTGGTACAAATAACTTAATAAGTTACCAAAATCTCTTCAGTTTTCAAAACAATTTGATCATCTCATTTTTGTTTCTTTTATTTGTATGTTTAAAAAAAAATGGATCCATATTTTTCATTCTTTCTGAACATCCTTCCTATGTCAACTCTTCAAATTAAAAGTGAAGCATGAGGACTAGAAAGGGACTCCACACAATATGCATAAGAAAACTCAATACACAAGAATATAGGCACCCAAATATGCAATGCATTACATGTGAAAGATGCACAACTACAAAATGATAGCAATTAAGTTTGATAATCCTTTATTTATAGTTGTTAGACTGGATTTGACCTAGCCCTAACCCTCAGTATAGGAACACTAGGATCACCCACTAACAACCCATGTGATCATACTACTAAAGGTTTACATACATAACCCTGATGGATCACAAGCTGCCCAATTAGGGTCACAAATCAAGATTACACATATTACTCTAACATCCCTCCTTGACTTGGGGGTGAGGAAAGGACATTATAGTTACCCTCTTAATGACAACTTCATTCATCCTGAGCAAAGTACAAAGTTTTACAACCTTTTTCAAAGGTTTGGTGAAAATGCTTGTAGTCTAGTTCTGAGTGCTACAATACTCTAATTTGTTCCTTAGTGCAACAAGAATCCAATTGGTGACTTTGACATGAATCAACTACAGTACATAAGGTCGATTAACCTCAATATCCTTGGTCTTGGAATGGTGCATTGAATGATGATCATTCCAAATGGCACTCTGATTTTCACACTGAAGTGAAGTTGGTTGCTCCTAGCAAAGTCCAATCCCATCCAATAACGTTCAAATCCATACTAGCTCCTGTCCATCTGGCAGCTATGACAATGCCTCTATATTCGGTGTTAGTGGAAGAGAAAGAAATCATAAGCTGCTTCTATCTCTACCAAGCACGCAAACTAAGAAAATAGGCATAACTAGAAGTATATTTGTACTCGTCTTGACTTACATCCCAATCTAAGTCAGTGTAGCCCAAACTCCATAAGAATACTAAATCCCAAATTGTTAGGCGCCCTTTATGTATCTGTTATCACATATACATTTTCTAGCTGGGCTACCATGATGCAACATACAGACTTGTCTCTTTTTATTGCTATTTTTCACATGGGGTATTAGCATGGATCTTTACAACTTCAGTTATTCTAGAGCCTTGTTCATCGGATTTTCCTTGCCAAGACCGAGATTCAGGGGTCCATTGAGATGCTTTTGGTGATGACCTAGTTCATTGTAGCAGAGCAGCATATCAGAGTTGGTACATACAGTTATAGAGGAGCTTATTAGTTGGAGACACGTATATTTGGTGAGATTAGGTATACACTTCCTTGGTTTGATTTTGCTCTATGATGTATGTCAAATACCTATGCTTATCAGTTAGGATGATTATGGTGACCTATGCTTATATCTATTGTTGTTTCAACTTGTGTTATGACTAATCAAGGAATTTGATGTGAAGACTGTTGCTCATGCCATGCTTGTACAAATTATAAACCTTGGTGCTAGGTTGGTTCCATGTCACTTGCCCCCATCGATTCAGTTCATCCACCTTTGATTTTGTCCCATGATTTAGACTGATTGAGACTTGTGAGATTGAACATTCTTTCCCCATTGTGACCCCTATGTATGATAGACTCCATGTTGCTATGTGTCTCTGGCTATGCAGTATGTGGCTTGGCCAGTGTGGTTGGGTTCATAGGGTAGGTCTCCTTTAGTGCTCAAAACAAGTGCTCCACCATAACAGTGTTGCTAAACACTAAAGCATTGGAACGCATAAAAGCTATATCTAAAGGATTCAAAAGCTATAAATGTTTAAAAGGTAGTCAGTGGCCAAGGGTTTGAGCACTCATTCATTGTATAATGTAAGGATTAATCTGCCCTCCACAGGGGCTGCAGGGAAAGGAAAACCCGTCGGGGCTACGGACTGCTCGCTAGCAGCGGGTCTAGGCCTTAGTCATTTACTGGAGCCCAGAAGGATTTCCAGGGCACCTTCCCTTGTAGGCCAACTACTATCTTGTGAAATGTAAATTATATTGAAAAGGTTAATGGTCAAAGGATGATCACTCACTCCTTGTATAGTGTTCGACTCATGTGCTCCCATAGGGCATCATGGTGAGACTAGCTTGCAAAGGTTGGGTCTTCATCAGTACTGGAGCCCAGAAGGCTTCCAGGGCACTTGCCTTTGAAGGTTGACCTATGTTGCGATTAAAGTGCAAAGGAAAACTTGTTAGAGTCTAAGGGAAGCATATCCAAGTACTTTATCCATCTGTGAGACACTCCCATCCCCTATTGCTATTTGTCATACACATGTCACCTTGGTTTTTCATTCGAATAGATCACTGAGTCGAAGTCAGTTAAAAGTCATTCCCTTTTGCCTTAACCTTGTTCCTCCATCCTCACCCATCTGTAGCACATTGTTTACCCTTTGTAAGTATGGCATGAACAAGCAGACTTCCATAAAGTTTCAAGATTCTTCAAAAGCACAGGTACATCTTACTATTATTATTATTATTATTTGTCGCCATGATTATGAATAACTCATTTAAGTTTGGTTTTGATATACATTATTGGAGCATTTCTTACTGTGGATGTTACAGGATCATATTGATACAGTTTCTCACCTTCAGTTTGGGTACTTTGACCTGGTCAACCCAGTTGACCAAGTCAATCACAGTTCCCAAGGCAGTGACTAAAAAAAAAAACATGATCTATATTTGTTCCAAACATGCCCAAGACCAATACTACGGTTTTAGTTTTGAGAATTTGGCCCCGATTCTCTTGATAAGTGATTATTATCACTTAATTATTGGCCAAATGATCAAATTTTATTTTAGATGGCAGTATGATTTGTTCTCCTAGAGCATAGCAGTGTTGGAGGGGGTATGAGTAATCACTTATACCATTATTCTATGTCTCCAGATCATCTAGACCAGTCAGTTTGCCCCAGTTTGCACCCTAGACAGAGTTACGTTGGATTTATCATTTTCTAGAGATCGTACCAGCAAAAATGAACTAGAAAAATCACTGAATAAGTCGATTTGGCCTCCTGGGTTAAGGAAATGGCTTGGAATTTTGACAAATGATGTGTTTTATCATCTCGGACAGTCCTGCATCAGTTTTCAGTCAGTAGATGTCCGAATTATTTTATATTGGCTCATCTAGTGAGGAGAGCCCCCCAAGGTGCACCCCCTCAACTTGGCCATTGATGTATTTCATTGTTATATCTTATATTATGAAGTTGTAAAGGGGCCTAGGGTGAATTCATCCCCTAGTGACCCCCTCCTATGTAGCATCATGTCATATCTTATGTTATATTGTGACTTTCACCTAGGATAGGCGTCCTTGAGTAAGTGCGCCCCCTCTTTGACTTAGTCACTTGATCCATATTGTGATCTATGTATTGTTGATCTCCACCGTTGATGATGTTTTAATCTCAACTGTTGGATGTAAAAGTGAGCTAGGGTTTACGTCTCTCTCAAACTATTTAAGAGAGGTGACCTCCCCATTATAAAACATAAAACCCCTAAGTTTCAATTTTCATCACAATCGGACTCCATTTGCCCATCCTAAGCACTAGCCTCTTACTTAGGGAAAAACGCCCTCCTTGGGAGGAGTGGGTATTTCCAAAACTGTAAAATGGGTATTGTTAGTTTTGCTTTCATTTGTCTAATCCTACATCCAACAATCATTTTGAGTGTCCAATTTCAGTAAATTTCACCCTTTTTCCCTACATTCCAATTTTCTACAAAAACCCTAGGGTAAAATTGGGACTTTTCACCTGGATACTCGGGATCTCTTGGTAATTGAACTAAACTCTAACCATTTCACTAAGAGATTCCACCAAGTTTCCCTTTGTCATCTATTCATTTTTCTTGTTTTATGGTTTCTTGGTCATAAGGACGCCCCCTCGGCTCTGTGTTTTCACTGGGTTTGAAGTGTCGATATCCCTGACTGGTGTGACATCCGAGTTCTTTCGGAAGTCTTGGATATCATAGGTCGCGACTTTAGTTTCCTTTCCTTTGCTGTCCTGAATAGTATCATCTCACGGGGCAACTACAAGATTCGTGATAACATTTTTGGCGTCGTTGCCAGGGAGGTAGAGGCTTACCTTGGTTCATCTATTTTACCTTCGGTGTCTGCGAATGTACTTACATCTTTTATCATTCATCTCACATCCAGTCTAATTTCAGTGATTGCGTTTTATATGTTTAACTATTTACAATCACTGCATGAATTTCACTCACTTCTCCTACGACATTATCCGTTGGTGAACACGACAATTCATTCACTTGGCGACTCCACAACGTGACTCCACTGAGAAGTGAACCCACCCCATAAATCACAATGAACTCGAATTTATTCCTCCAATATTTCAAAGAAATCAAGGAAAATCCAACGAAGCTTAAAAAGCAGCTTTTATCCTGCTTTGACTTCTCTCAAGTCTATGAGGTACCTCATCCTATGCCAAAAAGATATAGGGAAGGGTTGTCTCGTTTCTTTGCAAATTCAATCGAATCAATTGAAAGCCACTTGGATGATTTTTGGTGTTATATGGAATCCTTGGGAGCAGAGCATGAAGATGTCTATATGCGAGCCCTAGGTGAATCCTTAGGAGGTAATGCCAATTTTTGGTTATATACGTTAGCACTAGAACCCATCATCGGATACGACATGTTCACTAATTTATTAAGAGAAGAATGGGGTAAAAACATTGATAAAACCATACATTCAAATAATGATTGTGTTGTTGAGGATCAAGCTGATAAAGATGATCAAGATAACCATAATAAGATAACTAACGATTTTCCTTAACAAATTGATTCCTCCTCGCTCGATCCTGCTTTGAGTGTGCTTTTGAATGATCCTTCAACTCAAGAGAATGATGATGAGCAAGTGTTGACCCTTCAGGATTACGACCTTGATGTTGATATAGAAGAACTTATTAGAATCTTTTCATCATTAGCTCAAGAAGGCATACATAACGAGGGAGAGCGAAATGATCAATATCAGGAGCCATCCATAACTAATTCTTTCATTTGTGAATCCATTGAAGATCTTCCCTTCCTAGTTGACGATAATTTTAATCATATCTCGGAAGAAGAACAATCACATGATAATTGTGATACGATTGTAAATGAACCTGGTAAAAAACATCCTTGTCTTAATGGTATCGATAAAATTCATCATCCAATCCTTAATCAAGATGTGTTGGTTAAATGTGTGGATATTGACCTTGTTTTAGATCTTGCAATCATTTCTCGAATTCAATTGAAAACTTTCTACTCTCATCAAATTTCGAGATCGATTATTCCAAGTCATCTGGGAGAAAATTTTCAATCCACCCTCCCATCACACCTTTCCAAGTCTTCTTGTATGGGTTTGTGTTCTGAACAAGCTGTTACTTTCGAAATATTCAGTCAGGAGTCTGAGCATTGTTGCATAATTGGAGAAAAAGCGCTTCATTTTCATTTTCAGTTATCTTGGATAAATAACATTTTTCAGTTCATCAATCTTTCTTACGAGTGGCTAGAGAAGGTATATAAAGATCACTTTCATCTTTTCTCCATTTTGGAACAACAAATGGGTTTGATTTCAATTTTAACTTCACTACAATACAATGTGTCCCCATTTGGTTTTTCCACTTTTCCGAGAGTTAACAGAATTGAATGTCGTCGTTGGGAAGAGGAGAAAACAAAGAATTGCCTAGAATGGCTGAATTATGAGTCATATTGCCCTTTTCCATAAAAACCGAACTCGTGCCACTTTTATGATCCTATCAGTATCTTGATGGATGAAGTTTGGAAAAATCATTCGCAACTCTAGCATGATTTTATTCCGTACTATCCATGTCTTTCTCTCATTCTCACACAGCAAGTCAAAATGGCTTCAATTTCTTTTCACATTACTTCCAAATTGTCTCTAACTTGTTGTATCATTAACTGTAAGAAAATATCAATTGATTTGTTCATCAAGTGGTTACATTGGATCTATCATTTTACTTAGCGCTTGCCTAATTGGTTAGATTAGGGTAGGTAGGATTGAATAAGCTCTTCGAGCAGTAGTTCTGAGTCTGTTTTCTGTCTGATTAATGCATGAGTCTTCTAGTTTCTGAGTAGTGTCAGTATTTGTCTTTTACTGCATTTGAATTGAGTAGATGAGAATTTACTTTTCAGCACTTTACTTTCAACATGTATTTCCTGTCAGCTTATTTTTACGCATATATTTTTCCCATACATGCTGCTCCGGTATTTCTTGCTTCCATGTGCGTAGGTAATAGGTAATGCTTGGAAAGGAAGCATAATACTGGATGTGCTTAATTGCTTGTTGCTGATGGTGCTACGGACCAGAGATTTCTGAGGTTCTCAAGCACTCTCTTCATTAGAGCACTTGTCCCAGTCGGAGCCAGATGTTATCACATATACATTCTGCAGCTGGGCTACCATGATGCAACATACAGACTTGTCTCTGTTTCTGTTCTGGGCTATTTTTCACATGGGGTATTAGCATGGATCTTTACAACTTCAGTTATTCCAGAGCCGTGTTCATCGAATTTTCCTTGCCAGGACTGAGATTCAGGGGTCTATTGAGATGCTTTTGGTGATGATCTAGTTCATTGTAGCAGAGCAGTGGATCAGAGTTGGTACACATGGTTATAGAGGAGCTTATTAGTTGGAGACACGTATATTTGGTGAGATCAGGTATTCACTTCCTTGGTTTGATTTTGCTCTATGATGTATGTCAGATACATATGTTTATCATGTTAGGATGATTATGGTGACCTATGCTTATATCTATTGTTGTTTCAACTTGTGTTATGACTAATCAAGGAATTTGATGTGAAGATCGTTGCTCATGCCATGCTTGTACAAATTATAAACCTTGGTGATAGGTTGGTTCCATGTCACTTGTCCCCATCCATCCAGTTCATCCACCTTTGATTTTGTCCCATGACTTAGACTGATTGAGACTTGTGAGATTGAAGATCCTTTCCCGATTGTGACCCCTATATATGATAGACTCCATGTTGCTATGTGTCTCTGGCTATGCAGTATGTGGCTTGGTGAGTGTGGTTGGGTTCACAGGGTAGGTCTCCTTTAGTGCTCAAAACAAGTGCTCCACCATAACAGTGTTGCTAAACACTAAAGCATCGAAACGCATAAAAGCTATATCTAAAGGATGAAAAAGTTATAAATGTTTAAAAGGTAGTCAGTGGCCAAGGGTTTGAGCACTCGTTCATTGTATAATGTAAGGCTTAATCTTCCCTCCACAAGGGGCGGCAGGGAGAGCAAACCCGTCGGGGCTATGGACTGCTTGCTAGCAATGGGTCTAGGCCTTAGTCATTTACTCGAGCCCAGAAGGCTTTCTAGGGCACCTGCCCTTGTAGGATGGCTACTATCTTGTGAAATGTAAAGTGTATTGAAAAGGTTAATGGTCAAAGGATGAGCACTCAATCCTTGTATAGTGTTTGGCTCATGTGGCCCCATAGGGCATTAGGGTGAGATTGACCTATGTTGCGATTAAAGTGCAAAGGAAAGCTTGTTAGTGTCTAAGGGAAGCATATCCATGTACTTTATCCATCTGTGAGACACTCCCATCCCCTATTGCTATTTGTCATACACATGTCACCTTGGTTGAGTATATTATTTATCATTCAGATAGATCACTGAGTCGAAGTCAATTAAAAGTCATTCCCTTTTTCCTTAACCTTGTTCCTCCATCCTCACCCATATGTAGCACATTGTTTACCCTTTGTAAATATGGCATGAACAAGAAGACTTCCATAAAGTTCCGAGATTCTTCAAAAGCACAGGCACATCTTACTATTATTAATATTATTTGTCTAACATGATTATGATAAACTGATTTAAGTTTGGTTTTGATATACATTATTGGAGCATTTCTGACCTTGGATGTTTACAGGATCATATTGATACTGTTTCTCACCTTCAGTTTGGGTACTTTGACCTGGTCAACCCAATTGACCAAGTCAATCATGGTCCCTAAGGTAGTGACTCAAAAGACAACATGATCTATATTTGTTCCAGACATGCCCAGGACCAATACTGTGATTTCAGTTTTGAGAATTTGGCCCCGGTTCTTCTGATAAGTGATTATTATCACTTAATTATTGGCCAAATGATAAAATTTTATTCGAGATGGCAGTATGATTAGTTCTCCTAGAGCAGACCAATGTTCCAACGGGTATGAGTAGTCACTTATACCATTCTTCTATGTCTCTAGATCATCTAGAACAGTCAGTTTGCCCCACTTTGAACCCTGGACAGAGTTACGGTGGATTTATCATTTTCCATATATTGTACCAGTAAAAATGAACTAGAAAAATCATTGAAAAAGTCGATTTGGCCTCTTGGGTCAAGGAAATGGCTTGGAATTTTGACAGATAATGTGTTTTAGCATCTCGGACAGTCATTTAGCAGTTTTCAGTCAGCAGATGTCCGAATTATTTTATATTGGCTCAGCCAGTGAGGAGATCCCCCCAAGGGGTGCCCCCTCAACTTGTCCATTGATGTATTTCATTGTTATATCTTATATTATGAAGTTGTAAAGGGGCCTAGGGTGAATTAAGCCCCTAGTAACCCCTTCCTATGTAGCATCATGTCATATCTTAGGTTATATTGTGACTCACTTAGGATAAGCGTCCTTGAGTAAAGTGCGCCCCCTCTTTGACATAGTCACTTGATCCGTGTTGTGATCCATGTATTGTTGATCTCCACCATTGATGATGTTTTAATCTCAACCATTGGATGTAAAAGTGAGTTAGGGTTTACGTGTCTCTCAAACTATTTAAGAGAGGTGACGCCCCCATTGTAATTCATGAGCTTTGGCGCACCAGAATTTGGATAAAGAGATTTTTGTCTGGGATTACTCTTCTCTGTATCTTGTAAATGATTTGATGATCTGATGGTTTCCATTGCTACTCTTCTACACCGAGTTTTTGTTCGGGATCCATCTTGTATTTTTTCCTTTGCCCATTTCATTTGTAGGTTGGAAGAGGCGCGCTAGAGAGAGAGAGGGGGCGTTTTTGTGTGGGAACCCACCATCGTCCCGGCTCTAGGGTGTCCGGATCTGGGAGTATTTCTATCCTGATGATTTCTTGCTTCCTATATTTTCTTTATTCTGTAGATCTCATTCGTTTTCCTTATCATTCGGTTTTCGCTGATCTGGCAGGTTGAAGGAGGCTCTAGGGAGATTGGCTGTGGCTCAAATACATTAAGATCTTTTCTAAAAAGGCTCATTTGAACAAGAAAGTAACATTCTTCATTATTTCTGAAGTCATCTACAAGATCCAGGTATGTCTTGCAGGTAATTTCTCCTTTTATTTTCTGCATGCATTGCCCATCACTTCCATAATTACAAAACCCTTGTTTCTTATATCTGCAAGTTTTGGTTTGCGGCGAGCTATAAAAATTAAAACCCACTTTGGAAGAAACATAAAACCCCTAAGTTTCAATTTTCATCACAATTGGACTCCATTTGCCCATCCTAAGAAGTGGCCTTTTACTTAGTTAAAACCGCCCTCCTTGGGAGTAGTGGGTATTTCCAAAACTGTAAATTGGGTATTGTTGGTTTTGCTTTCATTTGCCTAATCCTACATCCAACATTCATTTTGAGTGTCCAATTTCAGTATATTTCACCGTTTTGCCCTAGATCCCAATTTTCGGCATAAAACCCTAGGGTAAAATTCGGGGTTTTTCATCTGGATACTCGGAATCTCTTGGTATTTGAACTAATTCTAATTAACCATTTCACTAAGAGATTCCACCAAGTTTCTCTATGTCATCTATTCATTTTCCTTGTTTTAGGATTTCTTGGTCATAGGGACACCCCTCGGGCTCTGTGTTTTCACTGGGTTTGAAGTGTTGATATCCCTGATTGGTGTGACATCCGAGTTCTTTCGGAAGTCTTGGATATCGTAGGTCGCGACTTTAGTTGCCTTTTCTCTGTTGTCCTGAATAGGATCATCTCACGGGGAAACTATAAGATTCGTGATAACAATATCTAAGGATCATGTTGGTACCAAAATTTGCCCCATCAAAATTCTTAGTTTCCAGCTGAGTGTATGCAATGAGGGATCTCAGTTCTCACTGCCGGAATGGTCAAAGACATATGTTTTGGTGTCAACCTGAGATGGGAAAGAAGCGAAAGCAATCAGAGACAACCTCAACACCATCACCTGAACTTTTAAAGGAAGAGCAGGAGGCCCCTCCATGTCCTAAACGAACTCTCCTGGGATGGAAACCACCATTAGAAGCTGTAATCGATGATAAAGCGACCTCTGTCTTTCGTAACAAGGAGAAATTTCTGGTCTTATTCTCCCGCCAAATTGCCTACCGTTATCAGCACTTGTTGATGGACATAGTTTTACTGTTCCCTCATTGCAAAAAGGGTAGCAAGGTAGAGTCCGAAGAAAATAAGGGTACAACTTTGAACGAGCTCGTGGAGTTTAGGAATTGCACAGGCCGCCTTTTCTTTGAGTGTAGGAAGTAGAAAGACCTCTATTTATGGATGGAAAAGTGCCCAAGTGAACCTTCAGTTAAATTCGTGGTTAATGTTGTCCACACGATCAAAGAGCTCAAATTAGCTGGGAACCATCTGATAGGGTCACGGCCTATTCTCACATTTTCATCAGATTTTGATTTACAACCTCATTGGCAGCTGTTGAAAGAGATTATGACTCAAATATTTTGTACACCAAAGGATCATAGGAAGAAAAAGCCCTTTTTTGATCATGTGTATGTGTTTTCTATTGTCGACAACCATGTTTGGTTTCGCAAACCAGATATTTGCTCCACACCAGGGAACTAAGAAAATTTATCTAGGTGGTTTGGACAAAATGACTCTAATCTAGGTCCGTGCAGTAGAGAAAAGGAAAAAGGCTGGCAAATATGCGAAGATGATTAAGGCCAAACAGAGGAGAAAGATGCATGAACTTTCTAATTGTCTGGAACTTGATGAATTGGCAGATATGTGGAATGAGTGAATATGATGCTTTCTCAGCTTCCATGAAAACAACAATATCTACTATGTTTTTTCTAATTCATTCGTGCGGAGATAAGGGACAAAACTTGGAAATATGCATAAAAATTTACACAAAGCAAAGGAGAGCCCAAAGATATTGACAAGAAATTGGAAAAATCTTCCTATAATTTTGCTTTGCATTACAGAGTGGTTGCACATCAATGCCACTTGCCCTTTGACAACGGCAGAAAATCAGTATCAACAATCAACTCAAATTTTGATGAATAAGTATCAAAATAACATCCCAAGTATCTAGGAACTCGATCAGTATTTTTAGGCAGTCAAATCACAGATTGCAGGGGATTTCTATCATTCCAAACTTCAAGTGGTTTATTGCATACTCGATAGGAGAGGACGAATATTAGTATTGTTAACATCTTTTTAGGTAATTTGCCAACTAAATCAACAAATTCCATATTCTCAAGCATTGAACTAGCAATTGAAGGATTTGTTGGCAGTTGAACAGAACATGCCTAGATTTTCATAGATGTCATTTATTTTTGGATAGATTTGATTTCCCAAGTTGGCAACAACTGGTTCATTGTATTTTCATTATATAAAAGCTTATCATGTTGAACATTAGAAAATAATTTTGGGAGATTAGGCTACAGGATATTTTTTGTATCAGGCATGTATTTTGTCTTTTTATAGCTTATATAAAAGACTATCTTAGAATGATGTTATATTCGAGATAAGCCATTTTTCTTCTCTTGTCATAATGAATGTTTATGTTTAGTTTGAACACCTGATTCATAACTTTTTCTCTGATAAATGTTTTCTATCCTAGAATTCTTGTGAATGGGTTAATGTTTGTTATGCCTTCTTCAATCTGAATCTTTCTCCTTATATAATGCATACTCATAGTCTTTTGTTTGCTCATAATTCAGTCATCTCTGTTGTTTTATTACCTCGTTCCTGATCCCCACCTTACCTGTAGAAGACATTCATAAGCCCAAAACCTAGTCATCTAATTGAAAATTTCAATATTATCTGGACTTTGAGCCTTAGCAGTCTAGGTACAGACTCTAGTGATAACAGATCCTCTTTGCAGCCTTCCTACGAATTTCCTTTAGATCTTACATTTATTTGGAAACAAGGTTGACAACTGAGATGATATTTGATTTGTTGTGCCAAATAGATGAGATTGACCACAAGTTGCTGTGAAAGAGTGGCATCTAACTTTAGAGAGCTACTATGAACAGTTAATTTGACTCTAGACTAAGGTTGTTGGGAGAGGAAAGTAGGAGAGGGGAGCACAATTTTCAAAAAGCCTCCAGGAGTGTCTTTATATAATACAAATTTTAATATATTTTGATGCACATATATTAAAAGAAACACGCAAAATGCCAAATCAGTTGCAGAAAACATGGACCTAACTATTGCATTAATGATGATTATTAAATCATCAACCATTTAGTACACATATAGCATCAATCATCTAGTAACTATAACATATAACATTGTCATCAAACGACCAATCATCAACCATAACATCAACCTTCAAGTTTCAACATTGTTATTACATATTGTAGTTGGAGCTACCAGGATGTAAATCATTTCTTGTCAGAGATATGAGCCAGTCCCTTTTATGATGGTGGATACTTTTGCATACATGATGATCAGATGGGATCTATTTTCATAGCTATTCAAAGCATTGATCAAGTATCCCATTGCCAGGACTGATTCAGCGTGACCCCATTGAGATGATTTTGGTTTAGCCATGTTTCATTTATGGAGTAGCACAGCAGGCAACAGTATAGTTCCTTTGCCCATGGTTCCAAAGACAAGTATATGCTTGAGCAGGTATACAGGGTGCATATGGGTTTATTGTTGTCTCTATTGATTATTTTAATAGCTATAACTTGGCATGACTAGTTGATAGTTGTACTATATTGGTTTGAATAACATGTTTTATGAGTAGTTAGACAATCATTTATGTAAGGCCATTATGTATGCTCATTAGTATTGCCTACCTTATGCAGACTTATCCTATCTTGTTGTGTTGGCACCATGTTTCATTTCCTCCACCCATCTGCATCTTCCATTTTGAGATTTACTCTAGACTTTGACTTTGAATTGTGAGATTGAAGACCTTTTTCTCCCACTTGGATCTCTATGCTGACAAATCCCATGTTGTCGTGTGTCTCGGCTCTGAGTTGTGCAACAAAACTTACTGAATCCTTGACCCTTCTGGGCCAGGAGAACCCGTCGGTGTTGGGTACTAAGCCTGGGTGAGTTGGGATTCTAAAGCCTTGATCTCTTTGGTCGGTTGCCGTTGATGTTTGGTCCCTGTTGCCCATCTATATCGACTAGGTGGCAACGCCATGTACATTGCAGATGTACATATACAATTTGCACTATGGAAAAATCCTAGGGATTTTTCACTCAGCAGGGCAATTCTGCCCCTTTTGTACACGAAATGTCTGCTCCCCTACGTGGAATAATTAATGTAACTTTATATGTCAGCATGGGTCATTCCTCTAAGGATGTCACCATGGACTTTATTATCAGGGAAGTCCTTTTCACTGAGTGTTTTTTTTCCCTTCTAGTTAATTTTGTTAATTGACGATTTTAATTGGTTGGGTTTTTCACTCACCAATCCTCCAAAGTAGTGAATTGGCGTTCTGATAATCAAGCCCATGAGGTGGCTAAGGTTTCAAGTTGTTGTCCATGACCATGCTAGCCATATCTTGTAGTCTTGCGGAATTTCGTTAGGATTTTAATTTTAATTTTTTAATTTTTTCCTAATTAATTAACTTTACCATTTGGTGGTTAATTAATTAAGTTTTGATGTAATAATGTAATCTCTTGAACCTTGGCATTTTGGTAATAGGGGCTATGAATACAAATGAAAATGCTACGACACCCCCTAAGCCATTGGTTCAAGTCCATGTCATTCTGACAAGGGGTTAGGAAGTTGGACCAATTTTGTTTAAGACAAGATATTTTTTCCTAGGAAATTAATTTAATTTCCTAGGGTGAAAAATTAAATTATTTGATTTTGAAGGAAAAAATCAAATAAGGCCATGGTAATTAAGTTTGGGGGTGGCTAAGCATAGTCAAATTTTTATTTAAATAACCTCCCCCCCCATGGTCAAAATAATTTTTTGAAGATCTCCTTAGTGGAGCGCCCCTCTTGTCTTAATAAAAGAGAAAATAAAAGATTTAAAATAAAATATTAAAAAATAGAAGATAAAAAATAAAAGATAAGAATAAAAAATCAAAAAATCAAAATTTGAGTCAAAAGAGGCCCCAGATAAAAAATAAAAAATTAAAGATAAAAAATTAAAAATAATATAAAAGATAAACAATAAAAGATTAAAAATAAAAGAATAAAAAGATAAAAATAAAAGAATAAAAAGATAAAAATCAAAGATAAAATATTAAAAATAAAAGATAAAAAATTAAAAATTAAAATAAAAGATTAAAAAATTAAAATAATCAAAATCAAAATTTGAGTCAAAGGAGGCCCCACTCGAGTCATGGAAACCCTAGATCTAAGGGTTAAGCTTCATGGTGACATGGATCTATCTTTTTGACCATTGATTTGAAGAGGCACCCTTGTTTATGATTGGTGGATGGCTTGCAAAGTTAACAAACCTAGATCTAAGGGTGAAGGAGAGCTAGAGTTTAGATCTATGTTTTGGACCCTTGATTTGAGAGTGGATTTGAGATCTTTTCAACTATAAAAAAGAGGCCCCTCCTCTCATTTTATATCATTCTTTGGAGCATGGTTACGCTGCTGAAATACTCTCTTCCCCCTCTCTTCTCTATTCTTCTCTCTCAAGTTTTCAAAGCCTTCGGCTATTGTAATGTTGTTGCCCTATTGGGGTTTATAATACATCAATCTTTGGAGGATACATTTGTTGGTGCGCCCATTTTGTTGCTTGAAGAGTGAGGTAACTGTTTATGGTTGGTTATTGTTGCATTATTTATCATAGAAGCTCTCCACAAAGTTTTTTGTGGAGAGACTTGTAGGTAGAAGTTTTTCTATTTGTACTTGTGATTAACATTGTAAGATTTTGCAAAGTTTTTTGCATGATTTATGGTGTTCTCATCTCCATGTGTGAGTTTTGCAGCTTTAGCTAAACTCTTTGCAGGGATCGAAGCTTGGAAAAATTCTCCCTCCAAGGCCATAATCTCTAATCTTGTTTTCTGTTTTAGGAACTAGTATTTTTGTTATTGTTTAGTAGGAAAATCTAGTTTTCTTTAATAGATCCATGTTATATTTTTATTATATATTTCAGATCTGATTTCTTACTGTGTTTTAGGTGGCTAGAAATGCAATTTTTAGCCCTCTAATATTCAATTTTCTGATATTTTAATACCCAGATTTTTACTGTAAATTATTGTATTTTTATACTAACATATTCTAACTTTCCTTTGAGTTTCCTGTCATTTTGCAGCAAACTTTGCTTGCTGTTTTTTAGCAGGTTTTACAGTTTACAAGAGGAGGTTCTGTCAAAATTGGCCCAGAAATACCTCAACCTTCAACCGGTTCCAAAAAGGGTTCAAACTCTCACATTTTTCTCTTTTTTTTTTCTAATATTTGTAAACCCCAAAGAGAAGTTTTTTTGGGGTATTCTCCGAAAGTTTATAAAGCATTTGTAATCTATATGTAAATATTAGGAAGTAGAGTAGAAAGTAGACCACTAGTTGTTGATTTTCTATTTTAAATAGATCTAGATTTTCAATTTTACCCACCTTCTCCTTTAGGGAGATTATTGTGTGGTTAGCATACTTGGTTTAGCTTAGTTTATTTTTGAGCATTTCTTTTTCAAGCAAGCTTCTAGATTAGTTTTGTTTTATGTTTTATAGTTTAGTTGCTCTAAGTACCTCAAGGTACTGGCACCGTGCCTTGTGGCACAAAGCTTGGCTTGAGGCTTGTGGGTTATTTTATTTTTGTAGTTTACTTCCTGCCATTTAATTTTGCAAAGAGTAATATACAATCTAACATCCGTCTGTGTATCCTCTACCCGCCGTTATCTCCCTTTAGGGAACTCGGATAAAGGGTATGAAAAGCGGAGGGGTTTAGGGGCTCTAGTTTAATAGGCATCCATCTTGCTATTTTTTCAGTTGATTAAAAACAGTGACCTCAAAAGTTAGTTGGAGTAGAAGACTGTGGGGGTCTCTAGGCGTTCTACGTCCTCCTTGTTGAGCACCAGGGCATTGGGGTTTGACCTGGGAGCTACAAGTGGACTTGTTTCCACTGTTTTGAGCGCACCAGCACTCTCTCGTTGACTTGAGAGATACTAGATTTGGGTAGTCACACCACCGGATCTAAAACTTAATCAAAGACTTCAACTTTAATAAAATTTATTATAACGAACCAAGAGACATTGCAAAACCTCTTACCCACGTTTCTTTTTCTGTATTTGCTTCAAAATCCTTGCTTTTCAAGGCTTTCATTTTACAAGTACATCTTGCAAGCATCTCAATTTCATTTTAGTACCTTGCACTTCCAAGTATAATATCTTTAAAGTACCATGGCACGCTTGAGTAAAACATTGTTTAATCTTGTAGAAAGCAATCTGTTGTTTGATCTTTGGCATAATAACTTGTTCATCCGGTGTATATCTTGTGTCCTTTCAGGTATCATTGTATATTTGTTTAACCATTTTTTAGCACTTGTTCATATTGTGTAATTCATTTACATTGTTCATATTGTTAATATTGTAGATCTTGCTTAACTTAGACAACTATGGATAATCATTCTTAATTCTTTTGTAAGTTTGTAACTTGTAATCTTTTGACTCCATTTAATCTAGGCACTGATCTTGTAACTTTGTAACCTTAATAAAATAAAATCCCTTTAGCTACATTGTTAATAAACCTTCCTATAGGGACTACCCCCCCTTGGCTCGATTGAGATTTGGCCTAAACGAAGGAGTTGGTAGACTGTGGTGACAGTGGTCCCCAGCTCTAACTTGCCCCCAAGGACACACAAAACAGGTTATAGACTTCCCCGTGTTATAAAGTGTCTATTAGGCGACAACATCTTCGGCGCTGTTGCCGAGAACGAAGTCTTTTGTCCTTGGTCTTGACATTAGTTAAATAATTTTAGATTTAATTCTTTAATTCTTCAATTTATCTAAGTGTTAATAAAAAATTTGAAATAATCTTAATTTTTTTCTTTCTTTCTTTCTTTTATCCATATTAGAAGTTTACTTGTTCTTCAAGTGGCGACTCCACTTCAAAATATATAGTAAGGTATTCTACCAAGAGTCCTTTGGTTTGCTTAGCTCCCTCTTAGATCCTAAAAAGGCTTTAAGAGGAAGTTAAACAAACTTGCTCCCTGTAGAATCTTTACAAGTTTTGGAGAAGAAGCCAATTTCTAATATCCCTTTGTTGTTTATCCAAGTAAACCAACCTTAAAAATGGATAATTATTATAGACCACGTGATTTCTCTAAAATTGTTGGTTACCCTCATGACGTTCCAGAAAAAACTATAGATAAGTTGCCTTCTTTCAAGGAGACAATGTTACAAGTGCTAAAGCCCACATCAGAAATTTAAGTTGCCTTCTTTTCAAGGAGACAATGTTACAAGTGCTAAAGCCCACATCAGAAATTTCAATTTATGTATTGCAAGATGGTGTATGGCACACAACCATGAGGATGTGAAGATGAAACTCTTTGTTTTGTCCTTAGAGGAAGAGGCCATTGATTGGTTTATGGAACAGGATGATAACAAGTTTAAAGACCTTAAGGGAATCATTGAAGCTTTTAATGATAAATTGGGAGATAAGAGGGATCACCATTCCTTGTTAACTGCCTTGCACTCTAGCCATAAGGAAGATAATGAAATAGTGGAAGGATTTATCAGAAGATTTAATGAATTGGTTAAGAGTCTCCCTCAAGATATTAAGCCTCCTGAAAAGGCCATCTTAATTTTCTGCATTCAAGCTTTTGAAGGGGAAATGAGATACCAACTAAGGGATAAAGAGCCTACAAATGTTAGGGAGGCACAAGACAAAGCTATTAAAATAGATAAGAATATGCAAGCTTTGGGGAAATCAAATGTTCTTGGGTTTTCAAAGGGTAGTCCTCTAAAGTCAGATAAAGTTAAGAAAGTTGAAAACCAGGAACACCAAGGTGACTCTATCAAAGAGCTCACCTGATTGATTAAGAAAATGGAAGAAGTCTATATTAATCAATTATCAGCTATGCATAATAAGATAGTTGCCATGGAAAAAGATAAAGGTAATAATCATAAGCCAAATGATAGATGGAAAAAGGGTCTCCCTAAAGGACCCCTTTATCAAGAACAAGAAAGACCTCCAAAGCCTATGGAAGCAAACAATTGGTTTGATGATCCAGTAATCCCTTACTATAGGGCTTGTGATGATTCACATGAGGAAGGGACTTGTCCCATTTTCTTTTAGATTATAAAGAAAAAGTTAGCAGCTAGAGAAAAAATGGAACAGGTTAATATGGCTGGTCATGAATATGTGTTTGACAATAATGAGGATTTGTTGGAATCAGTATAAGATAGTAAGGACATGGTTTGCATGACTAGAAATATGGACAAAGTAGAAGAAACATGTGACCATGAACTTACCCCTAAACAAAGTGTATTTTCAAGTAATAATTTGAGTATGGATTTAGGGGGTTGGATCAATAATGTAAAGGTATCAGTTCCTATAGCAGAGAGTGTAAAGGTTCCAGCCCAAAAGGATAAGCCACCCAAGACTTTAGTAAGTTCTCCTCAAGTCAGTAAAGTGTCAGATCATTTTCAGAATGTTTTAGAAGAAAAGACAGTCGAGGTATGCCAGAATGAATTAGTGTTTTTTCAGAATGTGGACAATGTACATAGTGTAAAGGATCATGCTATTTTTGTTAGCTTCCCGGAAAATATAAAGGATGGAATTATAATTAAGGAAGTTAACAAAAGATGGCATGAGCAGTTTTTTGATAGTGTGGACTTTTGGCAAATTTTCAAAGATGTGAGGCACTATCAAAGTCACAAGAAATCAATGTTGAAAAACTCGTCCTCGGCAAAAAAGCGGCGAGGGTCTTGATTACAACTTCTTGGTAACATCGGCGAAAAAATCGGGAGAAATCGACAAAAGTCGGCAAACATTAAAAAATAGAAAATACATGCATTTTTTTTAGAATTTTAAACATATAAAGCAATAATAACATCAGAAAAACATATTGGA